>CABHPH010146392.1:0-50581 GCA_902168325.1 Peromyscus nudipes
CTTCCTCTGTTGTCAGATGTGCAGTGTGTCACGTCCCACATTTCGTAGTAAACTTTTTTCCCAGAGCTGAAATTCTGATGTTGATATTTCTTGGGAGTCTGCCTCATAAACACAGCATTGACCTCCAGCAAGGAAAGGATAGCCTTAGAAAGCAGGAAGAAGCCGCTGGCCTGGAGGTTCTTGAACCTAGCACTGCCAGCGGTGACCCACCCCAGTGGCTATAGGTGGCTAGGCTGTGATGGACACCCACAGTCCATCTGGGGTCATCTTGCCACTCCAGAACTGTTGGGAGGGTCTCTGTAGAATTAGAAAGACTGGCACACTCTGTCCACATTTCTCAACCACGTTCTGATTTGCATGTCTTTGATCTCCATACAGGTGTTTGTAAATGCAGTTTTTAGGATTCATTGGAAAGCAGGATTCGTGGAGGGGCTGCATTATAGAATATTTTTAATGCACTTTTGTTCCTCTGAGGTACATTCAGTAACAGAAACTAGGCCAACAAGTTATTGACAATTAGTGGTCCTTTGGGACTCTGCTTTAATGAATAGATAAGAATGATTTGTAATTAGCATAATAATTATATGCAAATGAAGGCTTCTGAATTGCTCTAAAACACTTCTGAACTGTTTAAACAGCCCTCCTGAGATCTTGTTACTCTATTAATTTGTGTAGCAAATCTTTTTTTCATAGATCATGCAAAGATAAACTTCAGCCTGGCCCCTATGCCAGTGATTATGAATTCCAAGGTGGTAGGACCTGAATTAATGAGATTTACTTATTCTGTATTAATGGTACTCTGTGGGAACCTGCAAGGGTGAGGAGTCACTGGGGAGATGTAATTAAAAACAGAAAAGAACTGTTGAAATCAGTTTCTTAAACAAGTTAGTAAATGTTATTTCTTTCTCTGTTATTTGCTATAGTAACATTCAATGCAAACACTTTTTTAAACATGCCGACCTGGAGTATGGCTTGCATTTTTGTCAACTCCAGGCATACAGTCAGCATTGGGATTAGAGACCTTTTCTTTTCTTTTTTCTCAGGGCCATAATATTTAAAAAGGGATGGAGTGGTGCTGATAGACTGAGTACTTGATGCTTGTCTTCACATTTCATGTAGCCTCCCCCTAAGCTTTGCTAAGTTGAGCAGTAGTACCCATGCATTTTAAACTTAGTGATTATCTCTGAGCTGTTTGAATAGACACCTAATTAATCATCGCATGCTAAAGTAGAACATTTGATAGCGGGCTGCAGGATCCTAATGGTTACTTTGTGAAACTTCCTGTGGGCAGTGGGTTATGTGGGCTGGGCTGGGCCTGGTCTTTATGAGCAGGTGTGGAGGGGGGAGGGGGTTGCTAAGACTGGTGCTTTTGAGTAGCTGCTCCTGTTTCTGCTTACCCTCGCCTGTGCTAACCCAGGCGCACTTTTAAGCAGTTTCTGGTGTCTGGGGCTCATCTTGATTTTCCACAAGCTGTCAAACTCACCTCCTACTCCCTTCCCCATTCATAATCACGAGTTAAATCTGGGCTCAAGGACATATTTAGGTTGGCTCAGCAAAGGTTTTATGCTTACATTTGGGGGGACAGCCACTATGCTAAAAGATTCATAAAACTAATATTCTTTGTCTTCAAAATGAACCTGGTTTCTGTTGAGTCTCTGTTGAAAGTGGCAGTCAGTAACAGATGTGTACCCGAGAGGTAGTGCCGCCTTCCTGTTCCAGGGCTGAACAGCTCCTTATACGAATTTAATGACTGTGTTCTGTGACTCCAGTGTGGAGACACTAATCCACTTATTTACCATATCATACTTTATTTTGTTCTCCAAGGGGATCTGACTCCATTCACCTTCATTTTTACTTAAATAAGAGTCTCGGTGACACAGCGTTGGTTAGCACTAATGCAAGTGTGTCTCACACCCTGTGCTTTTGTGTCACTCGGGCACTATTGCTGGAGGAGCAAGGACTGTTGGGAGGTGCACCTTGCTAGATAATGATGGTTTCACCAGGCCCTTATCCTGACCAGGCCTCTAGGCATTGTCCGGATAATTAAAATTATATCACAAAAAATGTTAAACACAATGCACCTTAGTATAATAAGACTCACTCCATTTAAACCTGATTTTAAAACCTTTTTTTTTTTAAGTGTGTTTCCTTGGCCTAGTGAATTTGCTCTTTTTTCCCAAGGATTACAGAAAGTGCATAGCAGATTCAGCCCTCAGAATACCCAGGAGCTGAAGACTCAAGTAGACTGCAGCTGTCTTCACCCACAGTATTCTAAAAGAACTAATGAGATGAGAAGTCTGCAGCTGGTGGCAAGCACAATAAACCATGAGCCAGGGGCTTCTCTTCATCAGAGCCACTGTTTCCCCCTGGGATCCCAGAGGAGACAGAATACTAACAAAGCCAGCAGGCTGTCTCATTCCACACTATTGCTCATTTGCAGCTGTAATTGGTAGCTGAGGTTGCATTCTGTATGCTGAAACTGTCATACATGAAGGAATATATTTGTTCATTGTGATATGGATATAAATCGACCAGTTTTCGTATCCAGAGACCAAATCAGATACCCAACAATAAAACTCAGCCAGAAGATACTATTCAAAAAAGAAATTAATGTTTATTGTAGAAATACAAAATTGAGGTTGTGAAAACTACATCCGCTTCCTGGCTTTTCATATTATGCTACTTAATTCAACTGATTAAACATTTACGGATTCAAACTAGCTAACGCAGAATGTCTAGGTTTGACAAGGTGCGTTGTCCTCACCTGTCAGAGTTAAGGTGCTAGTGTTGATAATTGGGTTACATTACGTTTTCAGTGTAACGTCTTTAATGTTTG
This sequence comes from Peromyscus nudipes, assembly GCA_902168325.1. Classification (NCBI taxonomy): domain Eukaryota; kingdom Metazoa; phylum Chordata; class Mammalia; order Rodentia; family Cricetidae; genus Peromyscus; species Peromyscus nudipes. The sequence continues at coordinate 2,837 of CABHPH010146392.1, forward strand.
CTGCTGTGCATTCCAGAGAAGAAAACAAAGAGGAGAAGGTTTCGTTCTGTGTCTCCACCTCAGGAAGACCCACTTGGACACCCCTGGTGTTGGGACTGGCTTCTTGGTGTTTCAAATGTTTACTTCCTGGGATTGCTGACACCTATTGCTGCCCTGTGTGATACAGTCATGTGAGCCAGGACAGACGGAGATCAAAGAGTTCAGTAGGGGCTGGAGAGATGGCTCAGTGGATTAGCACTGGCTGCTCTTCCAGAAGACCAGGGTTCAATTCCCATCACCCACATAGTGGTTCACAGCCTTCTGTAATTCCAGTTTCAGGGGATCCAGTGCTACCTTCTAGCCTCCTAGGGCAATGTTTGCATGTGGGGTACACAGATATACATACAGGCAAAACACCCATACACATAAAATGAACAAATCTTTTAAAGAGTGGTTGAAGTCTGGGTGTAGGGAGCCATGTCAGTTCCTCAGTGGATGGTAAACTTGATGATACCTTTTTCGAAAAGCAGCCATGGCTCCCTCACATTGATGATGAAGGCTCTCAGGTGTTCAGTTCCCTTACAGTTCAGGTTCCGTAAAAAGAAAAGAAAAACATGGCTGGTATAGCCATAGCCACATCACACCCCAGTCCATAAGAGAAAAGGGAGATGGGTTCTCTCTCAGAGAATAGGCTGACAAATCATGCCCAGCCTTTTGGGGATTAGACTGATGTTTAGAATTTAATTGTTGAAATATTATAAACACAGTATGCCTGCCTTTCTACTTTTGTTTTTGTTCTGTGAGACAGGGTTTCTCTATAGCTTTGGCTGTCCTGGATCTTGCTCTGTAGACCAGGCTGGCCTCGAAATTGCAGAGATCCTCCTGCCTCTGCCTCCTGAGTGCTGGGATTAAAAGTGTGCTCCATCACTACCTGGTTTTTTTCTACTTTTAAATATGAAGGCCACTTGTCTTTTGGAAGGGGTGTGTTCTCGACTGGTTTTGTTTGGTTTTGATTCTGACTGAATGTTCTCTCTTCTCTTTTGGTAGTTAATACATACTTCTTGGGGTTTGGGTACCTGTTTTGTTTTGTTTTGTCTTGTCTTGTATGCTTCTTTCAACTAGACTGATGCTAGGAACCAGGCCTGTGTTCTGGCCCTTGTCATCCTGTGGTAGCTGTTCCATGGGGACTTTGATGGAGGGAAATGGTGCTGGAAGTGGTTGTTTGATATAATGTTTCTTTTTAATTTGGAGGAAAGGTGTAATTTTGAGCCTCTGTGCTAGAAGAGAATGGTCTGGAGACTTATAGATATGAGTTTGTTTAGGTAGCTTACTTTTGTGAATGCAAGTTTTGGGATCACCTGTTCAGTTGCTTCTTTCCTGAGTCTGAGAAAGCATGCTAGGTTTTTTTTTGTTTTTTTGTTTTTTTTTTCGAGACAGGGTTTCTCTGTGTAGCTTTGCGCCTTTCCTGGAACTCACTTGGTAGCCCAGGCTGGCCTCGAACTCACAGAGATCCACCTGGCTCTGCCTCCCGAGTACTGGGATTAAAGGCGTGCGCCACCAACGCCCGGCGCATGCTAGTTTTTATGATGCAGGTGTGGGTTGGGATTTACAAATTCATCCTGGCTGGCAGAGATTGAAGTCAGTGCTGTTGTGCCCAGACAAATGAAGTGACTCTGGTTCTGGTTGTCCTGCCCCTCCAGAGCAGCTTATCCCTGTGCGTCCTTCCGCGTAATGCTGACTGGCCTCATGTCCTGGCCATACCACATTAACTATTTCAAGTCATTGAGACAGGTTCACGTGCTTAATAATTTCTAATTTCAGCCCTTTCTCTAGCTTCTGAGATGGCCGTGTTGAGATGGCCTTCCTGTCCACAGTCATGTTTACCCAAGCATGCTTCTTAAAAGTTTAGTTTTTTCCTGATCCTCACTCTTTCTTTTTCACATGGTTTATTTATAACCCTCCCTAGGAATTATTAGCAAGACATATGCATTTACTAACTGGTCACTTCTCAATGGCCACTTGCCAGTGTGCTTTCTTTGCTTTGGGAAAGTTTGTATTGTACTTTGGAGCATGCTCTGTGCATGCTTTGTTTGAACGGCTCTTAACCTAGAGACTGCAGTTTCTAGCCAGGGTTTCCTCTGGACCTTGTCTGGGTACTTTCTGCAGTGTTTGTGCCCTTCACCAACGCTGTGAGGCACCTTGGGGCCCCAGGAGCCGGCCTGGAAGGAGCACTGTCTCCAGGCTTTAGACTGACCCTGGACCTATATCGTGACAGCTAGTGAAGTTCCCGTCATTTGTGCATACTCCAAAAATAACTTTACTTCTGTTGAGAGAGTGGAGGATGGAGGGAGCTGGAGGGAGGAGGGGGAGGGACAGGCACTTTGGATAAGTACAATCTGTCAGGCAGGATGCACTGAGGGAAACAGCTTACGTGCATGAATCATAGATTTTGGGGTCATCTGTGGCTTGCTGTCACTGAAGATCCTCAGTCCCCCGTCCCTGCCTCTCATGACAGTGAGGGACTCAGAGGACACAGATCCAGCTGGGAAGGGAGGAGGGAAGCCCAGGAGCAGAGTGTCTGGTCTGTTTCCAGTGCAGTAGTGGCTCACAGTGGCAGAAGCAGCCCAGCGTCACCATGTGCAGGCGTTGTAGACAGTGAGGTGGGCATGCTTTAGTTCTTCAGCATGCCTGCATGATTGTCGGCTAAAACCATGAAACACTTAACAGCCCAGCGGCTAGTCTTGGTGGGCTGCTATCACTCAACACTCCTAATTACATAGTTGAGATAAAAGTGTAAAAAGTAATGGGATGCGAGCTGCAGGTGCCGTGTGGGGACGGCACCCCCTGTGTGTCAAAGCACAGGGTCTCTTGCTGCAGAAAGCCGTCTGGCAAGGTTCAAGGATGGCTTCTGGTTTTCTTCTTCATCTCCGACTCTGTTTTGCTTTACAGGACTACAAAGCTGATGAAGACCCTGCATTATTCCAGTCAGTCAAGACCAAGAGAGGCCCCCTGGGACCCAACTGGAAGGTATTGGCTGCCGACCTTGCTGACAAGTGGAGTCTTGGCAACATGACAGCTGACAGGTCCCAAGCCTTACAAGAGGCGGTAGTGTTTAAATGAAAAATAAAAATTGCACAGAGGATTTTATTTGCAGTGAGGACTTAGAACCACTTGCAGTTGGCCTGTGTGTGTGCTACATTAGCAAACAGAACAGAGCCGTGCTGTGCTGAGGAACTTGAAGAGAGGCAAATGATTTGCTTTTGGGGACTGTGGCATCTTCTGACTCTGGACAGTACGGAAATCCATGTTAAATGAAGGTTTGTAGTGGGGTCTAGTCAGCATCAGCTCTAAACAAGTTCGCTCCACCCAGGGTTTCCTGACCTTTGTGATAGTTACGGTTCTGGAGAACAGGACACCAGAGCAGTCTCCATGGCAAGTATTTGTATGCAGGTAGAGCACACCTTTACTCCATTCATGGAGTAGGAAAAGCGGTTCCAACATAGTCGTGTGGTATAATGTGCTACACTAAATGAATCCCTTAAGCAATCCTGGTTATTCTAATGAGTTTGACAGACCAGGAGGCACATTAAAAACCCAAACCTGACCTGAGCAGGATTTTCTTGGCAGCCAAGCTCTAACAGGCTGGTTACAACTTCAGGGACCAGTGTAGAGCTGGCTGTAGAGGATCACTGGACAGCCCTGTTAAACTACTGTTAAAACTCATCAACTAAAAGGAGGGATCTGACTTGTTTTATGTAAAATAAGTCATTGCAGGGTCGTGGTGGTTCACGGCTTTAACCAGGACTCAAGCAGAGGCAGGCAGATCTCTTGTGAGTTCAAGGCCAGCCTGGTCTATGTCAAGTTCCAGGACAGTCAAGACTACACAGTGAGACCCTATCTTAGAAAGGAAAGAAAGGATCATAATTTGTCTTATTTGCACATTTGTTTCCAGGGTAGAGTTCAAAACTCTTCCAACCTAATTACCATGACTAGAGATTAACACTCAGGAAGCGGTAAATATCGCACGAGCATTATCTGAATCTACTCTGAGGGTTTTCCAGGTTTGTAACTACATCCTTGAGACACCCCTTGGTCAGGCTGGTGGCTTTCCAGGGTGTGTCCCTGCTGAGGTGGCACTGCTCTCTCTGGGGCTGACTCTGGCTCGCAGTGCTTTTACAGAGGACGAAGAAACAGAAGGCTTGTGACAAAATACTGAGTTCTTTCACCCAGTTACCAGTGTTTGGATGTAGATTTTACACACCTGTTGCCTGATGGGCCTGTTCTGCTTGAATGCAGAGCTTTCTCCATGGAAAGGAACTCTGGGAGGTTTTCCGGCCTGCTACAGAGTTACTTGATGTTTTTACTTTTGCTTGGCTTTTCTGCTTCTTTGGAAATTAGAATGTGTGTTACTAACATTGCTTGTTCTTGCTTTGCTGCTGTGATGTTTGTTTACCCATGGTCCTTTAGCTCTGGTTGGTGATTTATTTAAAATTCTGGAGTAGCTTAAGTTTGTTTGGGGACAGGGTTCATGGTGGGGCCCCTGCTACCTGGGGGTCACCACACAGCTGTGCCGTCCTTGAACACCTCGTGGTTCCCCTCCTCAGCCTCATGATGCTAAAATGACAGGCGTGAGCCGTGGGGGTTGTGCCTAGCGAAGAAGTCCAACAGTGACTTCATATTGCCCATGCAGAAAGCTCCTCTGATCCTCTTGCTTGTTAATCACTTGCTCACTAGCCACACGGTGGTAGATGCAGGGATTCTTAAAAAGCCAGCAGCTGCTAACTGAGCTGCCATGACCTAGGAATAATGGGGTAATGAAGAAAAGAAGCCAAACCACCATTAACTGGTGTGCAAGGACATGAAGGTCACATTCGTGACAACAGCTGAGCACACATGGGAATGCGCACCTATAGACTTGATCAGCAGGCATGTGTCCTTACTCCGCCTGGTGGTCTTGGTGGCAGGCTGAGGACAGAAGTGTGTGTGGGCATGACAAGACATCTGCTGTGGCCTCTGCTGTACCGTGCAGGCTGAGAGGTAACCTCTCCGAATGAAACAACCTTGCATCATCCGCCTGTTGCTTCAGCAGCAGGCTGTTGCTTACCGAGCCACGTTCCAAAATGTGTCCAAGGCTGAGTGAAAACCTCAGGGTGTGTTGGCTTGTTTGTGTGCTTGTGTCTTTAGTTGCTCAGGGTCTATTAGTTGGTTTGTGTGCTTGTGTGTCTTTAGTTGCTCAAGATGTGTTGGCTTGTTTGTGTGCTTGTGTGTCTTTTGTTGCTCAGGGTCTGTTTGTTTGTGTGCTTGTGTGTCTTTAGTTGCTCAGGGTGTCAGACCAAGGACCTGACTCGTTAAGCAAGTGCTCTGTCACTGAGTTACACCCCAGGGATTGCCTTGACGCTTCCTTTACTTGATACAGGGATACTTCCTGTTGTATCAGCTGAGGGGGGAGGGTTCCTTGTGGTCCCGAGGACTATAAAAGTCACATTTAACTGTCCAAACTTCACTGTGGGGCAGACACAGGTGCTTTGTTTATAAGTGAGAAATGTGGCCAAGAAACCCGGAGAAGAGCTGTGGGAGAGACTGCCGTGCCTGCCGGGTCACGGGCCTGGGTCCAGGGCTGTTGACAGGGGTGATGGGCAGATCCTCCTTCAGCCCAGTGAACCTGCCTCGTTTGTTGTGTTGAACTCTGCTTAGCCAGTTCTGCACAGAGGTCAGGGCATCTCCAGTGATAGAGGTAGAAAAGGAGACCCATTCAAATTCTGTGAGGTACATGGGCTAGGATTTAGATGGCGTAAGCCTTGAGCCTCAAGTTCCACACTTCTAAAATGTGATTGTTAGCACCAGCCTCAAAAGTTGTTGGGAGGATTAAATGACGTAGGTGCTGGGCACAGGAAGTCGTGTCAGAAGGTCAAGTTATTGAGCCTCCCCTCTCGGGTGTGTGTGGGTGTAGGTGTGTCGCACTGTTTACACCACAGAGTTCTCCTCTAGCACCAAGCAGCCCTGCACACTCGTAGCTAGGATTCATTTGTCCTGGGTCAGCAGTCCTACAGTGTTTAATGAGTGTTTGGTGTGGGTCAGCCATCAGAGGGTCTTCCCCAGGCCGGTGGTGGTGCTGCTCAAAAGACATCCTCATTTCCCAAGCTTGTCGTGAGCACAGGCTTTTATTTTTTCCCTTATGATATGATACATATTTTTACTTAAACAAACAAACACACAAAACCAGGAATACACCACAGCCCTAGAGACACAAGCCTTACTTGTGTGCTCGTTTTCCCTCTGAAGAAGGAAATTAAAAGATCTGAGCACATGAATTATACTGTTACTTAGAGTTCAACATGAAGTGACTTTGTGCATGCTAATAGAGCAATTTATAACCTGATTAAGAATTTTGCTTCAAGGCAGAACTGCTGACGAACATCTTATTTCTCTGTGGCACAGTGTGCATGCACACGCATGCTTATGTATGTGTAGGTTTCGGTTTCTATCTGGGGGGCGGCGGTGTGTGTCTGTGGCACTGCCACAGCCGCCTCTCTTGAGGCTTCTAGTAGTTTTTTACATGTGTGTCCTCTGCTTGTGATCCAGGGAGTGTCAGATTGAAGATTATGGTGTCATTCTAACCCAGTGAAAGTCCTCATCTCTTTCTTCATTTAAGCCAGACACTCTTGAAGAGTAAAGCTTCTGATTCTACAAATGGATGATCGTTAATAGCTCGGAGGCCATGCCAAAGCACCTGCCTCTGCAGTGCTCCGTCATCGGAGCGTGTGGTAATCGGGTCAGGTAAAGGAGTTGACCCAGAAATGGCGGTGGTTTGATGTGTGCAAGTGTGTTCTTCCTCAGAGTGCTGGCAGTTGGAGCTTGGCCTTTCAGACTCAGTCACACTCTAGAATAGCCCTCATGGCCATTCTGAGTCCTCAGGATAGAGGAGGTGCTGCCAGTTGTAGGTAGAGACTCCAGTTTGTCTCCTTCCTGTCCTCACGATTGCTTTCTCTTTCTACCCCACGTGTGTGAAGTGTGACAACAGCCTTGGCTGTTAGAGGAAATGTAAGATTTTGTGCCAGGGGTGGGAACAGTGGAAGTGAGGGATGAGAGAGCCAGCTATGAACGTCCCCTTCCAGGTGGAGACGAGTGGGAAAGGGACCTAGAGCTTCCTCCTGTGGTCTCCTGTTTGAAACCCCGTAACTGGACCGTGCAGAGCTCAAACTGGTTTCTGGTTAGCCCACATTTTGGATTCTGTGCAATAAAGCGGTCTACAGACATGACAGGTTTTCAGAGATTACACAGTTTGGTGACTTCACTTTTAGCTTGAAGTTTTTAAAAAATGCATTTAGCGCTTAGTATATATTATACATGTAGAACTTCTCCCAAATGACCAGGCCCATGTTTTCAAAAATCTGGGTGCCCTGAGCTGCTTGCTGGCCGTTGACTTGGTTTGGCTGCGGAATGCCTCTGCTTCTAGGCAGACCTGCAGGACTCAGGCCTCTGGAACGTATGCTGCCTGGTGTGGGGAGTAACTCGGCAGAGCAGGCCTCAGGCCAGCTGGGGTGGGATCTGCAGCCGAACTTGCACATGGTAACTAACTTCCATCCTGATGAGGAAGGGTATGAACTGTGTCACATGATTATAAAGGAGCATGGACTCCGTGGATCCCTTCACGAGCAAGGGCCTTCCTGTTTATTTTCCCTATTTTTATGAAATTACCTACGAGTAGTTCACCCTTTGGGACTTTTTTGAAGTTAAGAGTCTCCCACCAGGAGCCCCCACCCCACTAGAGGCATGTGGGTGCCCCTGTGGTGCAGTTGGAGCCTCCGGTCAGAGTGGTCTCCTTGCTCCACCTCCTGTCTTGTGTGAAACTACCGAAGTGTGTGGCAGTGCCTGGCATAGATGTGCCCTCAGTGGGTGCTTAGTACAGAGTCAGTTAACTGTCATAAAAAAAAAATCAGTGAAATAGGGTCTTGACATGGAGACAAACACCATGTCCAGCCCAGGCCTGTCTAGAAGACTCACAGAGTAAACGCTGTCTAGAGAAGAGACGACGGTATATGTCGGAGAATGAGGTTTTGCCTGAGATTGTGGTGCACATGCTTGGCATGTGTTTTGTGATCCTGTGTTGACATTTGCTGGTGCACACACTGGCAGCCCTCACAGCACATTTATTTTTAACTTTCTTAGTGAGATTTCAGTTGGAAACTTAACACTACGAATTCGGCCGCCAAAACTGAGCATTCTGATTGCCTACCACTGAAAAACTAAAATGCTGGGGGAGTGTGAACCACACCGAGGACTGCTCTGCTGCTGCTGCTGCTGCAGAGCGTTGACTCCACTCAGATGCAATGCCCCCATCCCACACTCATGCACAGGACGAGCCTGTGGAGCTAGTGAGGCTGGGAGGACCAGGTCAGAAGAATGCCTCAGATGCTCTGTTCGTCCTCTGACGTGTGTATATGTTTGTTTGTCACAGATTCAAGAAATTTGTTCTTGAGGCCAGTGTTGGCTGATTGCTTACCACGCAGCTCCACATGCTGCAAGTCATTCAGTCACGATGTGTGGTTGCCGTGTCTGCTGCTTCCCTGAAGGCTTCGGCCACATGCCTCCAAGTAACCTAATATGTGCTCTTAAATTGAAAACATGATTTGACTTGGGAAGCTTCATTTATAGTTAGTAACATGAAATGTAAGGAATTCTGTGACTATACAAACTATTTAAATGCAATTTTAAAAACATTTTGTAGCTAACTAGTGGATGCTGTATTATGGATGAAATTTAAATTATGTGGGGGAAAAACATAATGTGGGATTCTTTTGTTAACTCGGGACTCTCATCTTACAGAACTTCTGGTTGCTCTTTTGTTAGCCAACCAGTGTTCCTCCTCTTAAAAAAAAATGCCTTTTAAAATTTTAATCTATATAGAACTCACTTACTGGCAGAATAATGGTATTGTGAACTAGCAGAATTATCCTTAGCTGCTTTGATGCAGGTAATGAAAAATCTTCAGTTTGAGCTGGATTGGAGCAATGTGTGAAAGACCTTCACTTGATTCCCACCCTCCTTTTTTTGTCTTGAGAGGCAGTTGTTTTTAAAGCAATAAAGAGGAAAGAATTCAGACACATTTGTATTGTTTGTAAAGAACCAGGAAGCTGTGGCCTACAGCAGCTGAGCTCCTAGGGACCTGTACAAGCCAGAGCTTCTTTCTGTCACAGTGGGAATTTTCACATCCTTGAAAATTGTTTCCTAAATTTTTTTTTTTTTAATTAGGGGCTGAAGAGATGGCTTATCAGTTAAGAGCATTAGTTTTTGCAGAGGACCTGTGTTTAGTTCCCAGTATCCACATGTTGGCTCATGACCAGTTCCCCAGTTCCAGGGGATTTGATGCCCTCTTCTGACCTCTGCAAACACCAGGTATACATGTGATACATACATGCAGACACAACACTCATGCACATAAAATAAAAAAAAAAATTTGAAAATTTTTTGTTATATTTACTTGTGTGCGGATGTGTACATGAGCAGGCACTTGAATGCACGTGTTTTTGCCTGCCACAGCATGTATCAGGGGCAAAGGAAAACTTGCAGGAGTTGATTCTCTCCTGTCACTTGGCACCGAGAGGTTGAAGTGGAACTCAGGTAGTCAGGCTTGGCAGCAGGTACCTTTACCTGCTAAGCCATCCCCGGTTACACATCTCTTTACAGGACGGCTCTGGCAGCCCCACGAATGCTTGTGCTTTACTTTGCATTGTTTACTCTTAGGAAAAATTAAACATGGGCTGGACCCACATTATCTGTTAAAGGCCCTGACTGAAGGCCTGGAGAGACAGCTCAGCAGTTAAGAGCACTGGCAGCTGGCTCTTCCGAGGACACAGGTTTAATTCCCAGCACCAACGTGGAGTCTCACAACTATGTGAAACTCCAGTCCCAGGGGATCCAGTGCCTTCCTCTTTGGTTAGTGTAGCCACTTGTACTTACAAATAAGTAAGTAAAATCTCAAAAAGTTTATGCCCTAACTGAACTTTCACCTCAGTCTGTTTCGTTTTGATGTATTAAACATCAAAAGGGGGTGGGGGAGCCCCAAAACATTTAGATTGTCATAGGCAGATAAAAGAGGACAATTTGAAATAGTGCCCATAAAAGTTAAGGCAGCTGGGCGTTGGTGGCGCACGCCTTTAATCCCAGCACTCGGGAGGCAGAGGCAGGCAGATCTCTGTGAGTTCGAGGCCAGCCTGGGCTACCAAGTGAGCTCCAGGAAAGGCACAAAGCTACACAGAGAAACCCTGTCTCGAAAAACAAACAAACAAACAAACAAAAAAAAAAAGTTAAGGCAAAGGAAGCCTTTTTCTTAAAATATGTGACTGAGAGCCACAGTATTTTAAGACTCAGGTTTTGTTTTTAAATAATAAGGTTACCACTTCCCCAGCGATAAAATCATGTGAGTTTTGAAAATAAAGTGTTGTACCTAAAAGGAAGTAAGACTTGGTTGTTAGAAGCTGCATTTCTGCCATTCACTTAACTATTTGGAGTGCGCCCTGGTTCGTCTACAGGTGTCTGTCGCTGCCCATATGCATGTCGCCACTGGTTTTTCATCTCTCCCATAGCAGTTGGTCTTTGAAAGGTGTCTCTTCCCACAGCTATAGTGCAAGAGGCAGGACTGCTGTTGAGTTCTAGCCCAGCCTGGCCTCAGTGGCGGTCCTTAGTGGCTGTGCACACAGTACTTGTTGTTAGGAGACCTAAAACGTGTATTGTGCATGTGGAGGGTCTTGACTACTGAGTGGGTCTGTTCTGAATAAGTTAGCACATTCGTATTTGCTTCTCTGATAACAGGGAAATGGTAAGATGTTAATAGCTTTTCATTCCACCATGTCAGACTGTTCCCCAGAACAGTGGTGTGGAGATGTTTAAAGCCCTATTCCTTTGTTTTTTCAAGACAGGATTTCTCTGTGTAGCCCTGGCTGTCCTGGATCTCACTCTGTAGACCAGGCTGGCCTCAAACTCAGATCCGCCTGGCTCTGCCTCCTGAGTGTTGGGATTAAAGGTGTGCGCCACCACCGCCTGTAAAGCCCTGTTCTTAATCACTAGCTTAAAGCCTGGATTAAAGGATGACTCCCTGTCGGTCGCTTTTAAACAGGAATGACACTTAAAATACCATCAATATGCTAATTGCTGAAGGAAAACGTTAGCTCGTGTGTTGTCGCCTGTGACACTACCTTCTCATTGCTTCCTGGTTACTTAGTGAGAGGCTGATGTCTACAAAGAAGACTGAGGCAGGAAGTCGAGGCAGCAGGCCTTTGTCTGCTGGAGCAGATTTGAGTGGGTTTGCATATTCTTACCTCATAGGGTAAGCTTTTTTATTTTGTTGTTTTTAATAACTGCTTGTAAATTGGATGGAAAATGAGAAGATTGAAAATAAATATACATCTGAGGTATGGGAAGATAGCTTCAAGAACTAAGATTTTTTTTTTGTTCCATTTATTTTTTAAAATAATTTTTATGGCCCAGTGCAGGCTCTATAAATTGCTGTGTTAATTGGCTCTAAGTAGCTTGCCAGCATCCCTAGGAAGCATGTGGGAAACAGCCTGGTTGATTATGGAGTCAGTGTGTGCTGTGTGCCTGGATCTGGCCTGTTGGGGGCGCCTGGGTTGCATTTAGCTCACTCTTCTGATTAGAACTGGTTTTCCCCATGCTTTTTGTTATAAATTGTGGGAGAATTCTAAGGGCTGTTGTTCTAATGGGGTGAGGTTTTGTAGAGAATAAGGTGTGCAGCTTAAGTTCCAAAGAAGCTGTTTGTAGCTTGGGGTTACCAGAACTTGTCCAAGCTGAAAAGTGCTTAGGGCTATCAGTGTTCAGGGTTTTGGGGGCTGAGCTATAGAAAAACTTTAGCCTGGGTGTGTGGACAGGGCCATGTGTAGGGATAGGGAGCTTCACGAGCCATTGGATGTTAAGGGCATGCTTGGTTTACCATCTGTGGCCTTGGAGCTAAGCTTGCTCAGCCCTGGTTCACCTCAGTGGAACATGGAATGATCTGAGGAGTGAGGCCAGGGAAGGTAAGGGTTCTGTACAGCTGGAAGCACAGCTGGATTGACCTGGTGCCAGCTAGACCTGCCTGATCCTTGAGCCATCTCTCACACTCAGCAGCACTCACTGGGTCAGCGGCCCCAGCATGGGCTCATTGCTTATTGAAGAGATGGTCCATGGAAGGCTCGCCTTGCCATCCTTTCTGTAGAACATCAGAGACAGGGTGTCCAGTAGAAGCTGGCTGACCTCATCCACACCAGGTGTCCAGCTTAGAGCCAGGCTTGCAGTCACGGGGAGGGAGGCCCATGTCAGTTTAACTGGCCTGGTAGAAATAAAGATGTTCTAGAGAGACGCTTGTATCTGTCTCAGTCACTTGAGATTATTGAAACAGTGGACTCAGCCGTGGGGATTTCCCCAGGAATCTCATGCTAGGAGAAGGAGAAAGTGCCTGTCAGAGGGGGAACTTGTCTCCCAGAAAGAGATTCCACACATTTCTAAGAGTTGTCACCACCTTCCAGAATGAGACTGGAGATGACCACGGGTCATGGCGGGAGGACCGTACCTTGACAGGGCTCATGTACATAGCCTTGGCTCTCTGTTTAAACCTCATTTTCACTCTAGGACCCAAAGACACACTTGAGGGCTCTGCTGCATACCTTTGTCCCTCTTCCCCAGGTGGCCACATTGAGTGACCCTCCTTTTTCTGCTTCCCACTATTAAATCGACTCTTTTTATTGAAGACGGTGGCCAGACCTGACTTGACATAACTTGTAACCCCCATGTCTGAGAAGATCTGTGTGTGCTATAGAGTTTTTGATGGATGAACAGTTCCCACCAAGGGCAACAGCATTGTTTTATTATTGAAAATAGACGTATGTGAGAGCTGGGAGAGATCGCTCAGCCGTTAAGAGCATTGGCTGCTCTTCCAGAGGTCCTGAGTTCAATTCCCAACAACCACATGGTGGCTCACAGCCATCTGTAATGGGATCTGATGCCCTCTTCTGGTGTGCAGGCGAACATACAGATAGAGCATCATATACATAAAATAAGTTTTTAAAAAATTAAAAAGAAAATACACATACATTCTCTGAGTCAGTTTTGTGTGCCCCCGACAGCACCTAACAGTGTGATGTATAAATGATCTCCACTTAATAATTGCTGAAGCTAGCTTTCAGAGTGAGGTGCCCAGTGTATTTACACACACACACACACACACACACACACACACACACACACACACACCCAAGGCCGTGTGTCGTTAAAGCAGAGTTGCATACGATAGGTGGTATCTAGCGGCTAGATACACAGGTGAATGTCTCATCACCCCAGCCCTCCATGTGCGTGAGTGTGTGTGTGTGTGTTTGTGTGTGTGTGTGTGTGTACACACGTGTATGTACAGTCAGGCCCAGCTGAGGGGTAGATCTTTTGCAAGAGGGGTACAGCTGAAGTCCCCAAGGTGGCAGTTACATAGCTCAGAGGACAGTTGCTGGCAGTATCCTCCATCTATCCAAGCAAGACTTGATTGTCCATCTACATCCCTGGAACACCAGTGTGTGGATCTCTGCGGTTTGAAGCTGCGTGCACAGGCCGTCTGTTAGTAATGTGCATTTGCATTGCTGGCTGTGGCCTTCTGCTGTCACGAACTCTTCTGCTACACTTGGAAATATTTGAAAATACAGAAAATGGTGAAACTCCGTGGTGGAAGTTAGAACTTGACCTTGTTTAAGGCTCGCTCTTGATAAGAACCTCACCATACGTAGGGAACTCCAGTGAAGCCGGGTGGTGGTCTCATATACTGTTAATCCCAGCACATACTCAGGAAGCAGAGCCAGTCAGATCTCTGAGTTCAAGGCCAACCCGGTCTACAGAGTAAGTTCCAGAACAGCCAGTGCCATACAGAAAAACCAAAACCAAAAAATCTGCAGTGACACACCAGCTAACGAACCCCTCTATGAGACCTCACAGCTGGGAAGAGACTTGGTGTGTGGCAGGAGAGGAATGCTACTCTTCTGTCCAAATGGTTTTCCTTGTGTGTCTGTGATGTTGTTACATAGCAGTCAGTCGACCAAAACCTAAATACCGAGCTCACAGTTGTTCTAATTTTCTCACCTAGAAGGAGCTGGCAAACACCCCTGACTGCCCTAAGATGTGTGCCTATAAGCTGGTGACCATCAAGTTCAAGTGGTGGGGGCTGCAGAGCAAAGTAGAGAACTTCATCCAGAAGGTAAATCTGCTCACAGTGTCGGGGAGTTGAGAGAGTGGCTGTTGGAAAATGGTCTCTGACCAGCGTTTTCCCTTTATGACATGAAAGTTACTGTCCCCATGTGTCTGTCTGATTCCCTGAAAACCCCAAATCTTAATAACGATGAGATTTTAAGAGACCTTTTTCTTTCTTTTTCTTTCTTTCTTTTTTTTTTTCTTTTTTTTAAGGTTTTACCTTTTGTGTATGGATGTTTTGTCTGCTTGTATATCTGTGTATCACATGCATGCGGTGCCTTTGGAAGCCAGGAGAGGGCATCAGATACCCTGGAACTGTAGTTGCAAACAGTTGAGAGCCATCGAGTGGGTGTTGGAAACCAAACCTGGGTCCTCTGAGGAGCTACCAGGTCTCACCCTCACTGAGCCACCACTCCGGCCCTTAAGGGACTTCCTTAGGGGAAATGCAGTGCTTTATGTGTTCAGTGTGTTCTCCTCGCTTTCCACCGGTGGTTTTTCTGCACTCGAGCACAAAGCCTCTCCCATGACCAGCCTGTCCATGAAGACACCTGGTTTCCTGGCCACTTCTCTGACAGTCTTGTCTGGAGTGTCTTCTGTAGAGGTCTTGCCAAGAGTAGATAGACCCTGAAATGGTGACATGATCTAAGGATCCCTATCCCAATTCCTTTTTAAAAAATGGAGATAACATGAGCAGTTAGATAGAGAAGGGGGTGTCACAGTGGTGTAAACACACTTATGCATAGTGTTGCCCAACACCACACAGAACAACAAAATACCAGGTTATAAATACACAGGAAGGCCAGGCAGTGGTGGCACACATCTTTAATCCCAGTACTCGGGAGGCAGAGGCAGGCAGATCTCTGTGAGTTCAAGGCCAGCCTGGTCTACAGAGCAAGATCCAGGACAGGCACTAAAACTACACAGAGAGACCCTGTCTCGAAAAGCCAAAAAATCAATAAGTACACAGGAAGATGTGGGAATACCCTATGTTTACTCTTCCTGTAGGATCCCCCCCCCCCCATCATCATCATTATAAAGATGTCTTTAGGGGCTGGAGAGACAACTCAGTGGTGAAGAGCACTGGCTGCTTTTCCAGAGGACCTGGGTTTGATTCCCAGCACCCACATGATGGCTCACAGCCATCTGTAACACTTGTTACAGGGGATCCACACCACTTTGTAGCCTCCACAGGTATTGCAAGCATGAGGTGCACAGACAAGCATGCATACACAGAGGAAATCCTAGGCAATAAGAGACGTCCCTGTTATGCACTGGACTCCCACTGTTGTTCTTAGCCTATTCACAGCCAGCCCTTGAGCACACTGTAGGTTGCTGGCCTTCTCCCCTTGACATTGTAGTAAATAGGTTGGCAGTCCAGTTTCGATAAAGAGAAGTCACATGTGTAAACATGCAGTTTTCCATTCATGGGGGAAAAGTGGAGAATTGTTCCCAAAGTATCAGTTGTTGTATGTACTTTGCTCTCTTTTTGGGAAAGTTGAATACAACTTAAATACTTGGGTATTTAAAGCCAGTATTTCTGTACATGGTTTCCATATGTGTGTTTGTTTCTGTACATACACATGGGCAGTGGTGTAAAGCACAGAAGAATGCCGAATACCTAGTGCTCTCATCACTGTGTCTCTGAGCTCCGGGTTTTCCTTCAGTGCAGGGTGCCCCATGATAAATGGTGAGGACCGAGTCTAGTCTTTCTGTAGAAGAACCTAGTTGACCTTTGATCCTGGGCAATGAGAGCAGGTGTCAGTATATAGGGCCCAGCAGGAACATACGGAATTCAGTTATGCATGCCGTGTGCTCTCGGCTTCCACCAGACCGGTCATCCTTTTGCCAGTGGAGATTCTTTCCCATTTCTCAGGGAACTTTGAAAATAAGTTTTGAATTATGTATGTATGTTTGTTTGTTGTGTATGGTTGTGTGTATCAGCTGCATGGGTGCGGAGGTCAGAGGACAGTTTGTGGGAGCTGGTTCTCTCCTTCCACCGTCTGAATCCAGATACTGACCTGAAGTCATCAGGCTTGGAGGCAAGCACCATTGCCTGCCGAGCCGCCCCTTCACAGGGAATCTATTTTCCTCCTGTATAAAATGATGATGGGGTAGAATTAATGTAAAGAATTCACAAAGTCTCTACGCAGCCCTGGCTGTTCTGGAACTCATTATGTAGACCAAGCTGGCCTTGAACTCTTGAGATCTGCCTGAGCACTGGGATTAAAGGCATGTGCCACCACACTTGGCTAGTTTCTGCTGTTGTATAAAGTGGTCTTTTCAAACTAAGTGCAGGTTCTTTTTATGTGCTGCTTGGGACGTGTACAGTTAATGTGTCACTAATTGTGTGTTTTTGCCACTTTGTTTTAAAAGCAAGAAAAACGGATATTTACAAACTTACATCGCCAGCTCTTTTGTTGGATTGACAAGTGGATTGACCTGACGATGGAAGACATTAGGAGAATGGAAGATGAGACTCAGAAAGAACTAGAAACAGTAAGGCTTGCTGTAGCAGTTCTGTTTCCCTTCTCTAAACGTTACATGCTTAGCAAGTATAGACCTGGAGTTGGGGAGAGTGTTGCTGGAAGCCATTTCTAACTTACCATGTGTATTTTCATCAAAATGGAACTTTTTGGACACTAATGCCCTTCAACCTCTAGAAGGTGGACTAGAGCTTTCTCAACCTAGAATGTGTTCCTTGTAAATAATATCCCGGTGGTTTGTACTGGGTCTCGGGCATCTCTGCGACAGTACCTGTCTTGTTCTTTTGATCAGGATGCCTTTGGCTCAGCCTGCTCAGCAGTCAGCTCAGTTCCCTCCATAGACAAGGTGAGGCTGATGAGTCCTCCGAGTCCAGCGGTGCCATCTCCCCTCTCCCAACTAGCAGTGAGCTCTTCTTCCTTGGAAAGCTCTAGGCAGATTCCAGTGGTCCTTGGCAAGGGGTCAGGGGATAGTTCCATGGCTAAACTTGCCCTAGCTTCTGCCCATAGCCAGTGGGTGTCTACACTCTTCCAAGGCCATCTTCTTTGGCTTCCTCCCACAAGGATTTGGTTTTGATTTTTCCCTGAACCATGCTTTTCTGCAGTTGGTAGTTCATTCCCAAAGTGGGAGGTAAATCCAAGGCATATCCAGGACCCTCAGCGCTTCCACATAGTCCCTCCCGCCAGAGGTCCTGGCTCTGCAAGCCCTGCAGGTGTGGTATCTGATGCCCTGTGTGAGGCTAGAGCCCCATGTAGTCATGGGGAGTGGCAGGAAGTCAGGCTCTTTGACAGGGAAGGGGTACTGTCTCGGCTGTAGCACAGTGAAGGACTGTCTGCAGCTGGTTACTTGGGGTGATCAGGGCAGGCCGGCTTCTCATTACCTTATACCAATCTTTAGAAAGAAGTATGTTGTATGTTCTTAATAGGGCAATAGAATGTTTTAGCCTATCTTATATTTAAAGTAAACTATAGACAGACATCACCTTATAAATGGATTTTGCTCTGGATTATTTTAGGTTGACTGAATTTGGAATGTACTTTCCCATAGAGACAATATTATAAGGGGTTGGTTTTTCTCTTACTGAAGCTCTGAGTTCTGGGTCTTTGGAGTAGGGTGACGGAATGATGGAATCGAAGGAGTGGCAGGGTCTCCCTCTCCCCTTTGTTCTGAGGCTGGCCATGGGTATTTAAGCAAGCACAGGTCATGCTGCTCTGGCCTTTGGCCTTCGCACCTCTCACCCCCTGTGCTCACTTCTTCTCAATAGTTAGGTGCTCCTCCAAAAGCAGCCCTGGCACCACCCCTCCCAGCACAGACCCTTCCCCTGCTGTGCCCTGCCTCCTAGTAAACACTCACTCCTCCTACCATCAGCTCCGGAGCAGCTGCTCAAGCTGTAGCACAGCTGCTTCCAGCCAGTGTTTCCCAGAACCTGGAGGGGGCGCAGAAAACCATCCTCAGCAAAGACCCCTTGCCCTGGCTATGCATTTTGTGCTGAACCGTCAGTTGAGGAAGACTGATCACTGGTGACAGATGGTGAACTTGGGCCCCTGCAGAACATGGCTGAGGTCTGCTGCTCCCTACTCTTGGTTCTTTCAAGGTTCTCAGCCTGCAGATCCCTGACCACACCGTGAGAGCCCTTAGCCTGGAGGTGCCAACCCTTGCTCCCACCTGTGGCATAGGCCGAAAGATCAGCAGCTGCTCTGCCAGCCATTTGGAAGTAGCACTATAGCAGCTCGGGGCTCAGAGTGAACGAGGTCCCCGTGAACTTGCACTGTCCTGGGTTCAGGGTGTAGATGGCTGTTTGATCTGTGAATACTTGGGAAGTGTTTTAGGCAGGTCTCAGCGTTCGTGCTGACCATCCTCACACTAGCTTCTCCTTGTGAGGTCACAGAGTGTTTTATGCCTGTAGTACTGCTCATAGTTCCATCCGTTGGGGTGTGCCAGTCCTCAGAATCATGCAGCATGGGGCCTGTGGCTGGGAGCACCAGGCAAGCAGCTCCTTTCCCGTGAAGAAGACTGCAGTTCTGCAGGAATTTCTTCTCATGCCTAGTCAAGGACTCTCATACACTGTAATGTTCTTAATTCCCAGATATTTTAAGAATTGGCTTTCTTTTTATCAAATCTCTTTTAGACTTGAGAATGCCTGGCACCTTACGTTGGGCATAGAAAGAAAGGACATGCACATGCATGCATGTGTGTGTGGCCTGCAGTCTGCAAGGCTGTAAGGATTAGCCAGGTGGTGGAAGAGAACTGGCCAGACCAGGGAGGATTGGGGGAAGGGATTGTTTTCTGTCTGTTTCTGGTTTTCTCCTTTGAGGTGTTTTTGGTTTTTTTGTTTTGTTTTGTTTTTTGTCTGTAGCTGTTACACATGCCTGCTCTTCTGCTAGTTCTTTTTGCCGTGTGCTGTTCCTCTGTGTGTCTTCCTTTGATCCTTGCTCTTTTCACTATACCTGGAAGCACTGAGAAACGGCAGCAGCACCTTCACAGCTTCCTGTCTGGTCCGGAGACGGACCACGCCCCCCTCCCCTGAAGCGTTTTCTCAAAGCATATTGACAATTTCCTTGCAATTGTATCCCTGATAATTTGCTGCCAAACTGGAGACCTTGGTTTAGATGCTTAGTTAACTTTCCAGGATGTTTAAGGAAAACCCCACACAAGTTTGTTGAAGCCAGGACCAGTTGAAAGCCTCAGAACCACATCTCTTCTGGGAATCCATGAGAAGTAGACAGTCTCTGTGTAATCATTGCTAGATCTTTTTTCTCCACTTGCTTACTAACCCCTACATAGAATCATTTTAGCAGCTCATGATTTTATTTTACATTTAGATGCGTAAGAAGGGTTCCGTCCGAGGCACGTCGGCTGCTGATGCCTAGATGAGTCCCCTGTAGGTCAGAGACATTTTCAAACTGTGTAAGTGAAGACCTGGGTAAAAGAATGTCTAAAAGCCTGTGCCTTTGGTGATGGGGAATTAGCTTCTGAGCCCGCCATAGGCTCTTGCCTGTGTTGACTGGACTCTACTTTTAGAATTGAAGAGGTGCCTGTTGTAGAAACTGTGAGCATGTATGTTTTGTGGATCACTCTGTGGGCCAGGTTGAATGTCACAGTCTCCGCCCCGCTGTCAGTGGCACTGTCCTGGAAGCTGGTTGACCTTTTGATAGCCAGCCGATTAGTGGAACCGTTCGTCAGTAGAACCTTTTGCGGTTGGTTCCCAATCCAGGATCCCTCCTGCCCCACTATCAGGCTAACTTCAGTAGCTCACTGTAGGTAAAATGTGTTCTGTGTGCCATAGCCTTCCTGGTTACTCTGTAGTTAGTTTACTTTGTAAGCCTAGCATTTTTCTGTGGTGTTTCCACCAAAGCCTATGTGCCTACACAACATTTCCATAGATGGAACAGAGAGTGTCCACGTCCACCCCACAGGCGCAGACAGAGAACAAGAGCAGCAGAACCTCCTCTTGGGTGCAGGTGTGAGTAAGGACAGAGCAGGGCCCTGTGCCCAGACCTGCACTGAGCCTCCTGGCTGCTCGCTTAACGGAGCTGCCTTCCCCCATGGACTAAGTGAGAGGTGTTCGGATATTTCATTCAAAACAAAAACAAAACCGGGTTTTTTGTTTTGTTTTGTTTTTTTGTTTTGTTTTTCAATTTTTGCCACTTTAAGTACTAACTTTCTGTGATTTGTTCCTGCTTCAAATTTACTTTTCTCTGTGATGAAATAAAATGTTTTGCCTTTAGCATGGCCAGTCTTTAAACAGAAACAAAGTTTTGGGGTGTAGTAGTTTGGGGAACATTTTTCTATCCGATTTTTTTCCCATATTGAATATCTCAGAAGAGCCTGGGCCTAACTTGCTGTGTGCTTCTTTACTTTACAGCTACGGAGTCAAGGCCAAGTGAGGGGAACAAGTGCAGCCTGTGACGAGTGAAGACGCCACCAGTGTCTCTCAGTGATGACTCAAGCGCACGTGTGCACACACACACACACATACACACACACAGGTTTGTGTGTATATGTGTGTATGTCTGTAGCTGTATGAAAAACACATATGGCTACAGGCCTAGATACACACAAGTGTATATATGTACATGCAAAACATTGAAGGGATCAGTACAATTTCTCCAAAGTACTGTACCGATCTTCAGCAAAAATACTAAAGAAAATATTTTCAATATATATACCTGGAACAGATTTTAATAATCATCAATGTGATGCCCTTGCTGGATAAACGGACTGCCATGTGGTGCCATGTGGTGCTGGCTGGCGTGCTTCCCGAATGCCAGGTGTGGACCAGTGTGTGTAGTCTTTGGTTATGTTTGTTTTCTCGAGTCACCACACATACACTTTTATTTTCATCCCATCAGCAGCAGACTCCTACAGAACGATTTCTTCAAATTTTTAGATACTCCAGTGAATCTAGAAAGTCAGCTCTGGATGTATTTATAACTATTTATTTCTGGGTGGCCACTATCTTCCAGCCAAATCCAATAATACCCAACAAGTAAGGAGTCAAAGTAAAGCTCTTTACTAGTTTGCCCGAGGGGTGGGGAAATCCTTTTTTTAAAATTGCCACTTTTTATTGGATTTTTGTATTTTGAATTTCAAGTATTTTTCTACATCAAATCTAGCAAAAAACAGTGATGACGGTTTGTGATTTATAATAAACACTAGACAATATTCAGACTCTGGCTGAGCAAACAAGGCTTTGATAATGGAAGTCACCCTATGGGTAGTGCAGGTCCTCTGGAGTTTTGTTTCTGGAGTTCCAGGGTGGAGACTCTGCAGACCGTCTGTATTGCTCTGAGCTCACAGGGTGGGAGAGAGTGACATTTAGCTCTTTTCCTGTTGTAATCCAAGCCACGGGGAAATGCTGACGGGGAGCTAGGAACAGTTTGAATGTGGTACAGGGCTGTCACTGTCCTGAGGCCCAGCTAGATCCTCAGCATTGCTGCCTACACTGCTTCCTCTTCCTCCCCCCTCCTCCTCCCTCTCTCCTCCCTCTCTCCCTTCCCCCTCCTCTTTCTCTTCCTCCTCCTCTTTTTTTTTTTTTTTTTAAAATAATAGCTAGGTAAGATTTTTTTTTTTTTTTAATCAACTTTTCTGTCTGTCTGATGCCGTTTTCCCTTGTCAGTCCTGGAAGCCTGACCAGAATCTTACTGTTGAAGCCTTCAGGTCACACACTGTCTTCTTAACACACTACCCTACAGTCCTCCACCCCCCTCCCCCAGAACACATCACCCCTGCAGTCAGCCCATTAGTAACCCCTTTGCTGACAGTCTTGCCCTCCATGCCCCTCCTCCCATGTCCTGTGTTCCTGTGGGAGCGATGACAGAGCTTCCCACTGCATTACAACCATTCCCTGTCATCCTCCACAACAGACCCTGGGTCCCGTGTGCCCTCTCTGCTCATTTTGTGGGCACTGTTGGGAGACGGGCTTGGTCACATCAGTGGAACAGTCACCTGAAGGGTCATTGCCAACCCCAGGCACTGGAGAACCCAGTCTCTCCCCCAGTGAAACTAACTCAAGCACATCTGCAGTCTCATTGGGAGCTTGGGCACACAAGGAAGTGAGAGCCTGGTGTGGACTCTAATGTTTTTCTAACAACTGTGGAGATTGAGGGGATGTGTGGTGAATGTAAAATACCCCGTTGACTTGGCAGTCTCTTGTGTAAATTACAGTAAAACAAAGTAAGTGAAATTGAAACAAAAATAAATTTGATCACAAAATGCCGCTTGTGTGCTTGAATGGCTGTTTCCCTGGTGCCACTTGCTGGGGCAGTGCAGGTCACTTGGATTCTGGCTTTTCAGCGGCCCCCCTCTGAGAAGAAGACAGAAAGGTTCTTGGTGTGTTGCTGGTCCTGTGAGGTGGCTTGTTCTTGACCTGGGCCTTTGCCGTCGGGTTGTCACATGGTTTCAGAGGTGTTTCCTGTCCTTATGGGAAGCTGGGTAATGTTAGCCTCAGAGTTTGTAAAAAATATTTTTAAAGGAAAGAAAATACAGAAAACTTTGTTTTTAAGTGCTCTGTCGGGCTTTGCTGTTACGTCTGGACTGTCTCGAGATCGTGGCTCCTGGATACTTCGTCCTGTAGAACTTGGTTGTTTCTGCTGTGCTCTGTTTTTGAGACGAGGCCTACTGCCCGAGCAGCTTAGTGTGTAGCGTGTTTCCAGGGTGTTTGGGGTTCCTTTCTTGGTGTTCTGTTCAGATACAACATCAGCATGCATGGTGACCTTGTGTCTTTTGTGTATCCACCTGAGTGTTTGTACACAGGCCCCTGGCGCTCAGCGGAGTTCTGGGGGTGGGGGGTGCAGATGTGCAGTCCAGTGTGGGAGACAGACAGACAGGAACAGGTACAACACAAGTCAGTGTGGTGCCCTCAGGAGTGGGGTTGGAGAAGAGATGTTACAGACTTACTGGGCAAGCAGTCCCAGCAGCTGTGACCCCAGGAGCCCTGAGAACTCCCCACATCTTCTGCTCTGCCCTGGAGGGCACAGGCCCAGGCAGGTGAGACTTTGCACCCTTTTGACAGATGGCAGCCCTCTTTTCTGGCCTTCTGTTTTGCTGTTCCATTCACTTTCCATGCTGCTTCCTCACGTGTCCAAGGCTGCTCAGACCTCCTGTCCCCTCAACTTGATGGTGTTTCAGGTGTCCCAGCCCAGTCCCTGCAGACATGTCTCAGGAGGTAAAGAGGTATTCAGCCTCTGTCTTGAGGACACACTGGAGCTCCCCAGCCATCCAATGGAGAACTTGCTGACCTTGCTCTTAGGTCAGTAGAGCCACCGGAAGTCAGGAGGTGAATCTCAGAGGGTCTGTGGAGTTGCAGGATTCTAGAGCTTGGATTGATGTGACTGGGAAGGAAGGAGAGCAGTGGAAACCAAGTCCCAGCCCGTCTTGTCTATGGGATGCCTTGGGCAGACCCGCCCATACACTCCGGTCATGTTACCTGGCATGAAAACAATATGCAACTGCAGTTGACTTCACATCCCTTCGAGCAGGTTACATCGGAAAAGTGGGAAAGGTGGATGTTCCTGAACCTTCCTGTAGTGATCATCCATTCATCTGTCTGGTGTTGCCATGGTGCAGGGCTTCTTTGCTGGAGAGGCATTCGGAACAGCCTCATTCTGACAAAACCAGCCTCCTGCACTCTGACAGGCTTCCCCTCTCAGACTGAAATTTCACACAAGGAACCTTAGTGACTACCTCGTGCATTCACATTCTTCTCTTCTGCTGAGTTAAATCCTGAATTCAGATGTGACTGGATTAAGAATGTCTCCATTCCCGCCAGGGTCCTCTGGCCGTCCGAAAGGCAGCCTTTGCAACTCCATATCCTGAGTGAATGTTTCGTCATGCTAGAGGCCAGCTTGACAATAGATGCACCCTAGACAACGAATGAAAACCTTTACAGATGCCACTTTCCCGTCTCTCGTCTTTCTGTGCATCTGTCTTGGTGCACTCTCACTTCAAAAGCAGGAAAGGGGCCCAGAAAACCCATGTCCTCTCCTTCAGGAAGCTGTTTATTGTGGAGTGGCCTCTCTGCCACAGTTCACTCCTGGTTGGCCATCACTATTGGCTGACGGATGGTACCCTTAAATCTCATATTTCACAGACTGTTAGTGTGGGGACTCCTCAGGGGCAGGTGTCATGCTGTGCCTCAAAGTTGCCTCTTGTAATGAAGTTTCAGTCATGAATGTCATTTTTCCCACAGCAGATGTCTACCAGTCCAGTCCAGTGACAAGACACCTTACTCTTGGGGTCTAGGAGAGGAGGAACAAGATCTAATCTCTTCCCTCAACCTGCAACACAAGGGGCAGCAGCTCTGGCAGCTGTCCAGGAAGCATTGAGTCTACCCTTTCTCCTTCCTTCTCAGTTACCCAAGCCAGAGGCTTCAGAGTCCATCTCCAGAATGTGGGTACATCACTCATGGCCTCCCTAGGCAGGAAGCCTAGCTGGTCCCCCAGTCTCAAAGAGTGTTCCTGGGTGAGCCCATGCTGCCCTTTGTCTTTCAGTCCAAGCTGTGTTCTGAACGCCCTCAACTCAGGAAGGGGACCACGAACTCCACACGAAAAGATAAGCTCACAGGGTATGGTGGTGCACACCTTTAAACAGCATTCGGAAGACAGGCGTGTTCCTCGTCAGGTCAAGGCTGTCTTGAGCTACATAGGGAGTTCTGTCTGTATCCACCATAGCTGCACACTAAAACACTGCTTTGTTTTTAAGTGTTATGCAGTATGTGAGACCTTGTGTCATAGTTTCTCTGACAGCTGTATGTCTCTGCTTCATGCGGAAACAGCCAGTGACCTTCATATAGTGTGCCCCCCAGAGCCTTCATGGGAAGGCAGGTTTGACCAGTGGTCAGAAGTGTAGCACCCTGTATGGATAGTCTTGGGCTGTGCCACAAGCAGCTGTCTAGAACCCCTGTGGTGGTGCTGTGTTCCTGACTCCATGAGATCCAGAATGCCAATTGCCGCCGTTAGGTGCCTCATTCTGGTGCTAACTGGCAGAGCCAATGGCAGTCGGCTTCCCTAGCCAAGATACTCAGAGGAGTAGTTGAACACATTTCATTTCCAGCCAGCACAAACCCAGAGCTGCAAAGGTGGCGCTACAGTGAGTTCACAGAAGGCGTTGAAGAGCATGCTGAAATTCTTGAGGTGTGCTGTTCCTCTACTGTGGTGCCCCCATCTTGTTAACCTGGGCTTTGTGCCCTGGCTTCTGGTGGAGTCTGCCTTAGTTTCTGAGAAGCTGTGGGGTGTCTGACATGCTGCCCGTGTGTTGATCCTTTGTCGTATGTTGACAGCAAACTAGCCGTACATTTCAGGCCATGGGAGGCGTGGAGAAGCTCGACAGGAGTGGCTCACGGTGAAAACAAGCTTCGACTCTGGGTGGCCCGTGGCAAGACGGCTCCCTGCATCCCTGAATGCCAATAGCATCGTTTTAGCACGACTCTCACTTCTAGCCCACCCAGAGGTGCTGTGCCCACTTCCTCCAAGGTGTGCTAGCCTCCACTCCCATGTGCCCTTGCAGGAGAGGACCTGTGAGAGGCCCCAGGACAGCTGTAGTCCACAGCAGCTGTTTGTTTGTTTAGAACTGGGGCTGGCAAGCTTTCTGTAAAGGACCAGGTGTTCGTTGAGATTTGGGGACTATATAGTCTTGGGCAGCTGCCCTGCGCTGCCCCTGTAGCAGACAGGTAGCCTTGAGCATCACAGGGTGAGGGGTGTGGCTCCACATGGGCCGGGTGACACCTTGTTAATTGTCTAAGGCATCATCTGATTTCAAAAACAATGCTAATGTCCACCAGCACTGCCATCCAAGTAGACATCACACCAGCTTTGCAGCTCAACAGTTGCCTGCAAGGCAGGTGACACTGTTTTTACATCTACTAAAAATGGAGGCAGAGCCAGGTGGTAGTGGTGGTAGTGACGCACGCCTGTACTCCCAGTACCTGGGAGGCAGAGGCAGGTAAATCTCTGTGAGTTCCAGACCAACCTGGTCTACAGAGTGAGTTCCGGGACAGCCAGGGCTACACAGAGAAACGCTGTCTGGGGGGAGAGGGGGGGATGGAGGCAGGTTGCCTTCTGAGCAAGGGTCCCGCAGATCATCTGCTTGTCCAGACCACAGTTCCCAGTTCAGAATTCTAAGCCTGTGGCAACAGCCTCAATGCTCAGCCTTTTGTTGTTGTTGTTGTTGTTTTGTCTTGCTGTCTGTCTGGTTGGTTTGGTTTCTGTATATCTTTGGCTGTCCTGGAACTCACTCTGTAGACCAGGCTGGCCTCGAACTCACAGAGACCTGCCTGCCTCTGCCTCCTGAGTGCTGGGATTAAAGGTGTGTGCCACCAGCATCTTAAGAGCATTTGCTCCTAAAGTCCTCTGAGGCAGAGCTGAGCTTCCCTGTGGTGGCACAGAAACCCTCAGGCATATTCTGTAAGTAGAAGGGGCAGGTATGGGAGGTATGTGCTAGACACCAGAGCCCCTCACCCAGCATGGCCTCTAGCAGAGTGTGAGCAGCCAGGTCTGTTCTAAGATTCCACACTTGGGGGCCTCCCAGGAAAAGTTGGGCAATATTCTCCCCCTGCTGAGGTCCCTGCCCAGTGGCACCTTGTCTCCCTCCTCCCCTCCCCCTCCCCCAACTGGCTTTGTGTTGGTGCTGTGGGCCATGAGCAGTCTCCAGGAACCTGTCTTGTGTCCCTTCTAAGTGTGTTTGACAGCAGTGGGGGGGGGGGGGCGCGGGCTGGGGGGGGGAACAGCTGGCCTGGGAACACCTGGAGGGAGCAGTGGTGAGGCTGTGGGCAGGGCTGTCCCACTTTACCAAGGTATTACAGCTTTGCCTGTAACCACACAAGGCCTGGAGACTACCTCCCCTACATGCCTGGCCAGCGTTGCCTTCTCTGGCTGGGGACAATGTCGGTGGGGCATCTAGTGGGCCATGAGCTCAGTGCCCTGCTATGTGGGGTCCTGTAGCAGGAATCTTAAAAGGTCTTATTAATAAAAACAAACCTGGAGCTGGGTATTGGGGTGAATGCTGGAAGATCAGAGAAGCAGAACAAGCCACAGCCACCTCACCTTGCCAATTCCTCAGCTGATCCTGTTTCCTCAGACTGGAAGCCTCTGAGTCCTCATCCAGAGTGAATCTCAGCTGTACTGCTAAAAGCCTGAAAGCTTAACAGGCTCTAGTTCCTGGTTTTCATGCCTTATATACCTTTCTGCTTTCTGCCATCACTTCCTGGGATTAAAGGCGTGTGTCACCATGCCTGGCTGTTTCCAGTGTGGCTTTGAACTCACAGAGATCCAGATGGATCTCTGCCTCTGGAATGCTAGGATTAAAGGTGTGTGTGCCACCATTATCTGTCCTCTATATCTAGTGGCTGTTCTGTTCTCTGACCCCAGTTAAGTTTATTAGGGTACACAATATTTTGGGGAACACAGTATGACCACAGGGTCCAGACATCTAATGGGATTTCAGTCTTCCTCTTAGCCCTGCTTGAGTGACTGGCTCTCCTTTTCCTCTTGTGAGACTGAGTCCAGCACCTGTACATGTCAGTGCTGCCCATGGCTGGACTTCTCCACTGCCCTGGATTTCACATCCCACACTAGATCTCTCTCTCCCAAGACTGTCATGATGTATCTGGCAGCCACCATCTCAGGGTGCTGGGAGGTGGGGATGTGCTGGGTGGGATGAGGTGGTGACCCCCCATGTTTGCTCAGTGGAATTACTGTTGCTGCCCCTGTCCTGTTAGTGAACCCTGTTAAGTGTGGTTGACACCATGGAGTCATAGACTGGATCTGGCTGCTCAAGCTGCAAGAGACCATGCTGGGTCAGAGGCTTTGGCATTTAGCATCCCATGCCTGCCCCTCTACTTAACCTAACAATAGGCCCAGAATGAAGCCTTGGCCCCTCAGAGCCTTGGTGTCCTGCTAGTGGAAGTCTGAGTAGTCAGCACCAACATGGAACATGGCTCTGTGACAGGGAACATATGAAAACAACCCTTTGTCTGTGCCCTGGTTGGGCTCTTAGCTAGAGTCACCAGCCATCCCACTTTACCCAGGACAAAGTATTCCTGGGAGGCCAAACTTCAGTACTAAAACCAGGACAGTCCTGGACAAACAGAAATCATTGGTCACCGTGTTATAAGACCCAAACACCAGCATTCTTGAATCCAGCAGCTTTTATTTAAAGGCAGATGTAAACACTGAGCCAACTATATAGAAGACAAGCAATGTCTACAACCTGACTGCCTCCAGCTCCGCCAGGACACAGATTGCAGAGCTGGGAGTAAGAGCAGGGGACTGTGAAGCCAGTCTCACAGGAGGTCTCGGAAAACACTTAGCTAGGCCAGGGAGAGCCGGAAGGGTTCATCCTCACGGTGCACCGTTCTCCCCAGGCTCCCCGGAACTGTTATCCCCCGGGTTCCAGAGGCCCACAACCTCCTCCCCCAAAGGGGGTGGGGGGGGCCCCCCCCCCCCCCAGCAGACGCGCCCATAGTACCCCTTCCCTTTCATTCCTGCCACTCACCCCTAGGCTCCACCCACAGTGGTCTCATTCCAGCTTCTGAGACCAGAGAGCCCATAGGTCTGTTTTGAATGAATGGAACAGAAGAGGCTTGGAATTTAACCCATTCCATGCTAGCCTGCCTCCTGCCTTTAACCATTTCCTGCCCCTGCCTATGGCATGACCCGGCAACGGCCACTCAGCTCTCTCCCATTTTGCAGGGAAACATTTCTGCTTTATGACTGCGTGTGCTCTCGTTTCTCTCCCGTTATCTTAATGAATTAACTGGGTGCCCGTTGCTCCCCAGCCCCCCGCAGTTTATGAGCTGTACAGCAATCACTGCGATCTTAGTCAGCCCCACACAGTTGTTGTACCGGTTCCTATTACAGTAATTGGCATGAACTTTATTCTTTTGCAGAGAGATTCTTTGGCCCGCTGAGACTGCATAACCATCTGCCATAAATTGAGACTAGTACGGCTTATTTTGGTGAATGCAAAATTGGATCCCATTCTTTACTCTGTGGCTTGATTCAACTTCCAGATGGTTAATCCACATGAAGTAATAGGAATGCACCACAGCTCTGCTTAGCTGAAGATGGAGACGTAATATTTATTTGCTGATGTGGAGGCCTCCAAACGCTGCCCTGTCAGGATGTCAATATATAACACAGCAGCACAGAAATGTCAGCTTGTTCCGCAGGAACGACAGCCTCCCCTGAGTTGCCATGGGGGACCCCTGGGTGCCCCCCCACCCCCTGTCTGTCCTTGACCTAATCTCAAGAGGTTTTGTTCTCTCCCGGGCTGCTTCTTATCAGCTAGGTCTGCCCGTGTAGCTGGCTTCACATCTGCTTTGACTTTAGTGCCTGTGACATTTTCATTAATACTTCTCCAAGGTTGAGCCTTTATTCCAAATACCCTGCAGCTCACAGAAGCCTAAGCTCAGCTGTGCCCAGCTGGGGGCTGCTGGGAAACTTGGCCCCGAAATACCAACAAGTCTGCTGTCCCCACCCAGACAAGCTGATCAACACTTTTTAATTATTACTGATCATGCTCACCTGCTATGCTGGAGGATGCAGAGGTAGATCTTAGGGGTGGGGGAGTGGCTTTCTGGGGAATATTGACTGCCTCTGGGCTTGGCAGCATGCGCTGCCCTGCCCCCCAAACTCCTCCTGGACCTCAGCATGTGGTGCAGGAAGGGCTGAAGCCTGCATCTCACCACCTGGGAGTACTAAAGCGGCGGGGGGTCCCCTACACCAGATGGGTCCTCCAACTCAGTTTACCCAGGGCTAATCTGGTTTAGTCCCTCCTCCTGTGCGCCACTCAGAGCTGAGCACACTGAGAGAGACAGTTGCTCACCCTGTGGGCCTGTCTGTCCCAGATCTGCAGAGAGGACCTCTGGGACTCGTTCTGAAGTCCAGTGTTGTGGTATGTTCTCTGGGTGATTCCGATGGGCCCTTGAATTTGGGAACCACATCAGTGAACCTCACATGCCTCCACGGCCCACCATCTTACTATGTGCCTTTGGGTGCAGAGGGCATTTTGCATGGATTTAACCCACAGTGCCATCACAGAAGTCTCTACTTCTTCCTGCCCCAGTTCTCATCTCTGCCTGCCTACCTTTTGCCACTCAGAAGACTGACCGGAAGGAAGGCCAGGACACAAGCAAGTACTTGTGCTAGGGTTGTGGCCTACACCTACTCTCCACTTTCATTTTCAAAGTTCTTGGGTACACTTGATGAGCAATTAGATTACGTAGATTCTAGCCACATGGGAATTAGATGTAGACTTAAAAGAGTGTGGTGAAAGCCAAGTGTGGTGGTGCACACCTTTAATCCCAGCACGCAGGAGGCAGAGGCAGGCTGATCTCTGAGTTCCAGGCCAGCCAGATCGAATAGTGACGGCCCTTTCTCAAATAACCGAAAGAAGTGAAAAAAATACAAAACAAACACACTTGAAAGTTTCCAGATGGAACAAGTAAAGCATAGCTCCGTGGCGGAGTCGTGGGCCTCCTCTGCCCGTCACACACGAAGCTGTGTGCAGTTCCAGTCACTCCAGGCCGCCGTGCCTCTCACAGCAGCCCTTGCCATGTCTGCTTGGGCTGCCTGTACCGTGCAGATGGAAAGACTTTAAAGTTGGGCCCTCGAAACGCACACTTGGCAAGAGAATGGCAACCAGCGAGGAGCTGTCCAACGGAGCCCGGGGTCCATCCAGCAGGATCAGAGCCTCTGGCTGGAGCCCCTGGCTTTAGTGGCAGGCCGCGTGTTTGTTCAGGTGGGCTAACTCAAGCTCCAGGGGCAGGCTGCCGTGGAGGGGGAGAAAGGCGGAGCCAAGTCAGACAGCTCCCTGGCTGCGGTGGCGGCTGCTGCTGCTGCTGCTGCGTCAGACGCCTTCTGCACCCGCATTGGATGCAGCAGTGCATCCTGTGGTCCCCACCTTCAGGAAACTCTGGAAGCTGCCTTCTCTCGCTGCCTGGCCACGGCTCCTCTCCCCCTCAGAGGAGCCTCCTGACTCCAGCAGAGGCCACACCCCTGTGTTCAGTGCTATCCCACAAAACAGGGTCATGTGCAGATTCCTTGGTGGCTCTCCAGGCCCCTCCGCTCTCATCCTGCCCCCATTCTATTCCAGCTACACTGCCTCCTGCTGGCTACTTTGTGTCCCACCATGCGGTCCCTTCGGCCATGACTGATCCCATTCCCGGGAATGATCACCAACATCCCCTCAAGGGTCCCTCCGTTAACTCACCGGGTCTGATGGTCTCTCTTCAGATGTCTTCCTGAACCCATTTGGGCCCTCTTACAGCTAGTCACACCTTTTTTTCAGCACTTACTACAGGGTGGGGAGAGAAAAAAGAGGAGGGCATTTCCCACTGGACCAGAAGTTTCAGGAGACCCCTGCCCTCGTGGCTGTTACACATGGATGAGCAGCCACTGTCTTCAGTCTTAGGATGGGCTGGCAGCTCTCAAGGAGACCCAGAGCGCAGAGATCACATGCAGCTGAACGGGGCTGTCCAAATGTAATAATGGCCGTCCGTGCTGCTCTGCCCAGAGCAGCCATTCTGGAGCATTCTGTGTAATTGGAGCACAATTAAGCATCTGGCAGTGTTTCCCTGGGCCGAGATCTGATTCCGAGCTTACTCGACGTGAGCTCTGGTTTCTTTTTGCTAGAACAACAAATCTGGATTCCCCGCAAGGCAGACCCTGTGGTCTGGACTGCAGGGGAATCCTGGGGAGGAAGGCTCACACTAAAGGAATTTTAGTCTCCAGACAGTGGGCCGTATACTCGGGGACCATTTCTTGGACTTTGCATAATATAAACGAAGGTTCCCACTATGAGCCACGTCACACTCAGCCTGGGCTGCTAGAGAGGACCAAGGCAGTGCGATGGAGTCATCTAAGGTGCACCTCACCACCCTCTCTCTCCTTCCTCACCACCCTCTCCTCCCAGGCAGCTCTCACTGGCCTCA
This sequence comes from Peromyscus nudipes, assembly GCA_902168325.1. Classification (NCBI taxonomy): domain Eukaryota; kingdom Metazoa; phylum Chordata; class Mammalia; order Rodentia; family Cricetidae; genus Peromyscus; species Peromyscus nudipes. Next base: position 34,947 of record CABHPH010146392.1, read on the forward strand.
CTTTTCCTTCCAGACGTGCCAGGCCCGCTTCCTCCATGGCCATGATCTCCGGCTTTCCCAAATAAAAGCCGGCGAGCTGACGGCTACCTGAAAGAATGAAGCTCAAAACAGAGAAGGTAGCAGTGAACTTCAGGGCATGATGCCATCCGTGTTCTCGAGAGCCATCCACCAGGGGTGCCGGTTACCCAGGACTACGGGTGCCCAGGGCATGGCAGGTGGCAGGGGAGGGGACAGGTTAGAGTATCGAGCTGTCAAGTGATGACACTGTCTCACCCATAGACAAGTGCCCTTGAGGAAAGTGGCTCAGTCAGGTCCCTGGTGATAAAAAGAGTGAGGGTCTCATGAGCTGCAACTTGCCTCCCCAGTAGGTCCTAAAAACAACACGGCAGGGGGCAGCTGGAGAGGTGGCTCAGGGGTTAATAGCGCTGCTCTTCCAGAGGACCCAAGTTCCAAAGGACCTGAGTTCAGTTCCCACACCAAGCAGCCGAAACTCCAGCTGGCCTCCAAGGGCACCCACATATACTCGCACAGACAGATATAAAAATAAAAATAAAATCTTTAAAAACAACACAAATGACAAAACAAACAAACAAACAAAAACCACTCAGATACTCAGGATTTCTGCACTCATTGAACCAGCATACAGGTATGTGTAGTGTCCCGTACTGGAAATAATACCTGGGACCAGAGGTGCTTCCGGTTTCAGATTTTTCAGTGTTGGGGTGTCTGCACAGCCACATCTTCAATCTGGAAATTTCAAGTCCAAAAATCCTAGGATCCCAGAACTCTTCCCGCCTAGAGCAGTTTTTTGTGTCCCCTGGACACCTACGTATTTGCAGAGTTTGGATCGGCACAACCGTGTTCAGAGAGTGGGTTTCCAAAGTAAAGGTACTTAGCCAAGGGAAGATGAAAATCTGCACCCTAGCATAGTTTCCCCCTCTCCCGAGATTCTAGAACATCCTCTAGTTTGTGTGGACCGTCCTGTGCTGGGTTTGTCTGTTCTCCAGTCCTGGCACCCCTCCCTGAGGTTTTTTCCATCATGGGCAGCCCCTTTCCATCCTTCCTGATTGCTCTGCCAGCGCTGCTGCAGGAGATGGAGATACTGAGTAAGGTAGTTCCCCTAAGAGGTCTAAGAGTCATCGCTGTTCCTACCAAAGCAGGTCATGAAGTGGGAAGCAAAGCCAGTGTAGGGGCCCAGGGACCCCCAAAGCAAGAAGTGCTTTGCAACACGAACTTCAGAAACATCTCGGACCCACGGATTTGTGTGCAGAGGGGGGCCTGCAGAAGGAGGGATAGAAGCAGGCTGGGAAGAGCCTAGAAAAGCCTGGAAGGCGGCATTCCATTGCAGAGGGGCTCCCTGCCTGTCCATAGCCCTGCAGGATCCATTCAAGAAGGCTGGGGGAGGAGGGCCCCAGCTGGGAGTCCACAGGCTGAGACAATTAGGGGATAATTGGGGCTGAATCATCTTGGTGGAGGCCCAGGAGGGTGGTGGGTGGGTGTGGGCCCTGTAGTGATTGCTCCAGACCAGCACTGGCTGAGTTCATTCTGTGGCTCCGTCTCCTGTAACCTGGCATTCACGGCATAAGTGCCTGGCCTTGACACCAAGGTGACCGGCTAAAGACAACACAGGCCTCAGGAATGCCTTGATCTAGTACTGGAGCTCAGTAGTAAGTACTGGCCTGGCACACGTGAGCCACGGGTTCCATCCCCAGTGCCGTGGACATAACAAAAATAGTGTCTTAACCTGGGGCAGTGCCATAGCCAATCAAGGAACAGTACCACGACCTATTTATTCAGAGAAGTGCTCTTTTAGTATCTCTAAAGTCAATATGGTTTTTGCAACTGATAATGTCCTGGCTGTGGTGTGCTCGCAGGGTAATAGAAAAATAGTAGACTGACAACCATTTATATAGGGCTCAACACATGTCAGCTGTCTTCCATCAGCCTTGCCGTTGAATCCTTTCCACAACCCTGTGCGTTTGGATGGAAAACCCAGTTTCAAGAGGGAGTCCTGTGCCCCACAGGTGGGGACTCCTGGTGACACATTCTGACATGGGCACACAGACTTTGAGAAGGCGGGATTACACTTTCAGTTTGGCACCTGAAGCATAGTGAGTACCCCTTGGCTGTGGGAAGATAGGTGGGTAGAAGGAGTCCGTGAATGGGCAGACAACACCCAGGCATCGTTGCTCCACCCACATCCCCGCCACCCTGGCAGCCACTCATACACAACACTCGTTCTCTCCGGCTGCCTAGCACGCACCCTATCCCACTCCAGGGGCTACCATCCGATGGAGAGAGATGGATGTTGGTAGACAAATGGCCCAGCTCCCTAGTCCCCATTAGGGTATCTGGAGTGCAGCCCACACAATCTCCCAAGGTCACTAGCACTCCTGCACCTGAGTGTCCCAGGAAGCCTCTCTGCACAGCTTTCCCATTACTTCTTGGCCCCTGACTCAACTTCTTGGGACCTTTCCTGGCACGACAATCCTGCCCCAAATCTCTGCCAGAAGGTCTGATTTGATACAGTGGTGAAGTTGGCCTCTATGCCAAAGGAATGGGTTGTGACAGAGGAGGGACCCACAATGCTGTCTGTCCATGCTGGTTCAGATCCTGCAGTTAGGGGCTGGTGGATCTGCTGAGCCATGGGTCAGCTTGATGGTGAAGCCTAAGAAACCACACATTGTGTGGCAGCCATGAGCCAGGGTGTGGGCTCAGGGAAGCCGCGGGACACAGCGAGACTTTAGGCTCAGAGTCAGGTCTGTAGAAGCCCTGTTCCAAGTCTCCTGGATTGTGGGTTACATTGCTTTTCTGAGCCTTGTCTTTCTCCTCTGAAATGAACCCTGTGCCACAGGTCACAGAGGGCACTCACTCAGGGAGTAACACACAGTGAGTTTGTCATGCAAAGCTGGGCCAGAATCGTCCCCTTCAGGGGCCCTGCAGGCTCACATTCTCTTCCCCTTTTACTGTAAATGGGGGAAATACCCTCCCCAAAAGCCCATGTGTACAAGATCCCATGTGTAGGAACTCAGCCTCAATGAGCAGGTGGCCTTCTTGTAAACCATAGGAGCCCCCCAAAGAGACAGGCTCTGAAGTCAGATTCTGGGCTCTGGCCTCCTCCCACCTCAGCTGTATAGGATGGCTGAGATTAAGTGCACCCTGCTGTTCTTGAGACACTTCGAGGACTGTATCCTGCTGTAGTGTCTCTGCAGAGACTGCCTGGAATGCTGTTCTCTTCTCAACCCCCTTCCCTACCAGTGAGCCTCCAGGGAGGCCCATCTCAGCCTCGGCCTAAGGCCATCATGCCACTGTGGACTCCAGCAGGTGGGTACTGCCTCTCCCTTTCCAAGGGCAGAGGCTACCCCTGTTTTGGTCAAGACATTCTCCCTGGCCATGTACAGTTTGGAAAACAGTCAGAGCTCTATCCCCAATGGATGTTTGTTGAACAAATTCTAGATGGGGCTTCTGCCTCATAGACTGAGACTATTTCAGCCTTGTCTGGGGTCAGGACATGTGGTGAGAACCCGTGAGCCCAGTCCAGCCCTATCTCAGTTGTATGGTTCCCAGAGCTATCCAGCCTGTGCAGAACAGTGAGGACAGCACCCCAAAACCTGTCAGGAAGGTAACAACAGCCTTGCCCATTAAAGGCTGCCATGTCTGCTTTCCTCAGAGGGGTTTCTATCCAATACGGGGTGATGGGGGTTCCCTGGAGCCCAGTCTAGGGATGTGCTGTTGTTACAAGACCATTGACTGCCTTTTATGTGTATGAGTGTTTTGTCAATACATATGTATGTATACCTCTTGCTTGCCAACATGTACGTATGCGTACCACGAGCTTGCCTGCTGCCTGAGGAGATCAGAAGAGGGTGTGTGATCACCTGGAACTGGAGTTATGGATAGTCGGGAGCTGCCATGTGGGTGCTGGGGACTGAACCTGGGTCCTGTGCTCTTAACCACTGGACACCTCTGCAGCCCCAGTTTCTATTTCCTATCAGCAGTGAAAGTGTGTGTCTCTTGCTCCTTCCTAGCTGTCCCTTGGCCTCCAGCTGTCCTTACAACATGGCTGCTGGGCTGACAGCTGGAGTCACCTCTTCAATGACCAGTTTGACCCTGTAAGTGCTGTGTAAATACTTCCACGTCTCCCCGCTCCGCCCCTGTTCCTTCAGGATGAAGTTCCAAACGCTTTAGGCTCTTGCCTGACCACAAGGGCATTTTGTTTCGCTACCATGCTCCTGCTATGCCTCAGTGTCCTTCCTGCCTTCCCTACATTCAAAAGCCTGTCCCCATTGAAACAGACCGTCCCCAACAATGTAAGTCTGGGGTTGTGACACTGAGGCCAGGAACCCTTGGGAATGTGTCCTAAACGGAGGCACCTCAGAGGAGAAGCCTCACTCTGGGATGGGGCTGAGGGAGCTCAGATTTTTACCAGGCGCACACCTGTGACTCCAGCACTTACGAGGCTGCAGCAGGAGGGTCGTAAGTTCGAGGCTAGCCTGGGCTACATAGAAAGACCTGTCTAAAACACAGAAAAAAAATATTAAAAGACAACATATCTTCCTTCCCTCCTGTCCCTACACATGTTCAAACCTCAGTTGCCCACTGTGTAAAATGGGCATATGAAACCTAGCTGGAGAGGCAGCCAGGGACCTTGTGATCATCAGGGACACTGTTCCTTAGCCGCCGTGACAGAACATTGTTCTCTCCATGGGGTGATTAACTGTCTCCATTTGCCCTGGACTGAAAGGTCTTCTTGAAGGTGAGGTTCAAAGCTGGGGCTGTCAGGCCCAGCAGGATAAGTTAGTAGCCTCCATCTCCTGCATTATTCGTTCTGGAACAAATGTCTTGCCAGACCAGAACTTGGAAAATGCCAAGTATAGCCAAAGTCTGACCCAAGGGCTGCAGGTTTTGCACAGAAGCACAACTTGGCTTTCAACACATGAGGAATTGGCTGTTCCCTTTCAACGGAACGAGAATGGTGTCAATCTTCACCCCTTCAAGGGCCACACTGTGCCACCCCTCCCTTCCGACCATCCCTGCATGCGATGGCCAGACCTTCTAGACTGCACATCTAAATATTCTCTCCATCAGAATCTCATGTTGTTGGTTTTTTTCCTCCTGCATTGAGTTTCTCGGTTTACTTTGAGCCAAGCAGCTCCTCACCCAAACTCCTCTGCCTCCTTTCAAAAATCCAAGGCTGTATTCAACCTCCAAGTCCAAACCGCACTTATGTAACCCATGGTGATGCTGAGTGAGTAAGGTTGGCTAAGAGGTGGGCCCCTTGCACTCCCAGCACAGGGGACATTCTGTCCTGTAGAAATGGTTCTGGGGTGTGTGTGTGTGTGTGTGTGTGTGTGTGTGTGTGTCTGTGTGTGTGTGTCTGTGTGTGTCTCTCTATGTCTGTCTGTGTGTGTATCTGTATGTCTCTGTGTATCTATGTGTATGCCTATGTGTATTTGTGTGTGTGTGTGTCTATGTGTATCTATGTGTGTGTGTCGTGTGTGTCTATGTGTATCTGTGTGTGTGTGTGTGTATGTATCTGTGTATGTATCTCTGTGTGTTTCTCTCCTGAAATAAAAAACAAAAAACAAAAAAAAAACAACTCCTTCTGCTCAAGATGTCAAAAAGAAGACTTAGAGAAGGGAAAAAGCCTGGAATAATTTCAGCATTGGGCCCAGATCAAGAACGGCAAACGCTGGAATATTTTCCGAAGTCAGGCTGTGAGTAGAGTCACCCTTACGGGAAATTGGAGCCTGACCTTGTGTAGCTCCAGGGGTGTGTGCTGGCCACATCCTCCACCGTAGGGAGAGCAGGCCCTGATCTCTCTCCCTCACTGCACTCCTACTTCGTGCCCAAGCCACTTCTCCCCATCTTGGCATCATCTCACAAGTGTGTTGTTATATTAATCCATTAATTTAAGAGGTAAATCAAGTTCCAAAAAACAGTGATATCTGAGGGGCCTCGCCAGTTCTGGGAGAACAGGGCTTGAACTAGATCCATGTGTCCATCACTGCATGGTGCCATGTGCAAACACCTACTCTGTGAGGCTGGCGGTTCATCTTGCCTGACATCCAGCTAAGACTCAGCTTGCAGTTTCTCACCAGCCATCTAAAGACGGGAGTAACACTAAAGGTTACTTCAGTAACACAGTGTCTGGATGTTTGGGCCTGTGACAACTGTTCCTAGAACCAAGCTCTTTACTGGGGATCCTTAAGACCTTGATCAACTCCCAAGGGTAGCATAATTCAGAACTGGCCTCCGCCAAACAGCCCAGAGTCCCCAAAGGACTGTCAACACCTATTATGCATGTGAGAGACTTCATCTTCCCTCTTAGAATAGATTCCAAAGTGGCTTCTGAGGCAGAGCTGGGTGGAGCCCAGGCTCATCCATTCACTTTGCTCAGCCGGAGCTCTGGTCCAGACCAATGACTTCACAACGGGGCAGTCCACGGTCCAGGGAGCCTTTGAGGAGGGCTTCTTGGCAGTCTACCAACCAGAAAGGTCCAGGATAGCAGAGGCTGGATGTGATCTGGTCACTACACAGTCCCCAGCGTGGTGCTTGGGACCTGGTAGACCCCAAAACATGCCTCTTGAATAACCAAATGAGTGGATCGAGTCGAGCTTAGGGAGGACAAGACAAAGGCCCCCAAATGGCACACCTTTATCCACAGAGCTTGTGAATGTTTCTGTCTGCGGCCAGAGACATTTTGCAGGTGAGACTGAGAGAGCGCTAACTAACAGACCTGAGATGGTGAGGTTGTCCTGCATCAGCCTGGAGCTCCAATCTGATGAGATCTTAACATGAACAGAAAGCCTTTGGAGAGCAGAGTCAGTGGGGCAAATTTGTAATCCTAGCCCTGGAGAGGCTGAAGCAGGGGAGTCACACACTCCAGGATAGCCTGGGCTACAGAGCAGGACCCAATCTAAAAAAAAAAAAAAAAATCAGGACAGCCTGGCCTAAAGAGCAGGACTCCATCTTAAAAAAAAAAAAAAAAATCAGGACAGCCTGGGCTACAGAGTAGGACCCCATTTAAAAAAAAAAAATCAGGAAATGATTAGTCCAGAGAACGTTCCTGTGTGAAGGAAGGGATGCTTCTGCAAGGCACGAAGTTAAGGGCAGATCGGGAGCCACCCCAGCCAAGGAACATGGCAGCCCCTGGAAGCTGGAAGAGGCAGGAGCAGCTCCTCTGGTCTCCAGGAAGGAACACAGCCCTGCTGCCACCTTGGTGTTAGCCCAGTGAGACCAGTGTTCCAATGTCAGACTTCTGATCTCTAGCACTGTGAGAGAAAAAAAAAAAGCCGATCTGTGTTGTTTAAAGTTAACCGTCTGTGGGGTTTGTCATAGCAGCCGTGAGTACCAGCTACTGCAGAAGGGGGCTCCAGGTGGTGAACCAGCACCTGCCAAGGCCCTGGACGAGAAAGGACCTGGCTGTGCCTTAGTGTGCTGACAGGGGTGATGCTGTCACCGTTCCTGTCCGTCTAGCCCAGGTCGGGGGCAAAAGCAGCTTGGAGAGCTCCTGTCTTCCCGACTGGTACTGCTGGGCAAGGTCAGGCAAGGATGAGGCACTGGTCCATCAGATGTGAAGAGTGCCTTTTTCCAGAGGATTCATAAACACCAGCAGAGGAAGGGCCTTTGACAGAGGGAGGAAGATTAGCTGTCAGAGCATGCTGCCTGCTGTCTTCAAAGCCTTGTCCTGAGCTCACTGGCAGTGTTTCCTCTTCTAGTACGGTAGCCTCATTGGCTCTTCACACCACACCCTGGGACACCCTTCTACCTCAGAGCTGTGGGAACTGCCAGGCCAAGGGGCAGTGACTCCAATACCCAGGAAAGTCCAGAGAGGTTCCCCTTGCCCCTGAGGTGAACCAGCATGTGGAGTGGGACTTGGCTAGAGCCTGCCTGTGTCTTAGGATGGCCTTCCCAGACACCCCGCTGAGTTATTTTCTCAATCATGATAAATAGAAAGTGAAGCCGCATTAACCATTGTCAATGGCATGGTTTTGTGTCACTGGCTTACAGCTGCTCAGCCACCATCGGCATTCACCGACATTGCTTCCTATCTCTCTGCCCTGCTTGCTCCCTGTGCTGGCAAGAACTCCATGCCTTCCTGTGTCTCTGGCTTGGTCTGTTCTACTCATCAGCTCTGCGTAGAACCACAGAGGAAACAATCTGCACATCTTTCCTCACACAGCGCTCAGCATTGAGTGTTGGGAGCGCTGGCACACTGGATCAGAGCTCCATCCCTTTCCATGGCTACATACTATTCCGTTGCAGGGTAGAGCACATTTTGCTTACTCATCCCCTGTGGATGGAAGTGTGGGCTGTTGTGGGGAGTTGTAGGGACAGTTGAGTGTGGGTTTTGTTGGAATACCTCTTTTCCTTTTGTGGGGAGGGTCAGCAAGAGTGGAAAGCTAAAGCTTTACTTCCCGGGGAGTCTGAATTAGTTTTCCAAAACCAAGGTCAAGTAGGTTTTTCCAACTCTGGTCCTGAGGTTTAGGGAGGCACCCCATGTCACTTCTGCAACTCGGTGCGCAATGGCGGAGAGGACAGCAGATGGGAGAGACGTGGGACAGACATGGAGGCCTTGGATAGGTGTGTGTGGGTGTTGGATACCTACCTGCCTGTGGCCATCAAGTCAGAGGAGGACCATCAGCATGAGGGTCAGACAGGCCTGTGCATGGGCCATTTTCCACCCGTGAGGTGGAACTTCCTCTGAACCTGGTGCTGGGCGGTGGAAGGAGCTGCCAGCAGCACCTGGACACCCCGCTATGGCAAGCAGAAGAGACCCTGGAGAGTTCTCAGCCAGGGCTGCCTGGCCACTCCCTCCTGTGAGAACTTTCCTCAAACACTTTCTGAAGGTTTTGCAGGTGAGTGCTCTGCGCTGCTAATATTGACAGGGTTTTAAAAAGTAGATTTTATGGTGGCACACGCCTTTAATCCCACCACTTGGGAGGCAGAGTCAGGCGGATCTCTGTGAGTTCAAGGCCAGCCTGGGCTACCAAGTGAGCTCCAGGAAAGGTGCAAAACTACACAGAGAAACCCTGTCTCGAAAAACCAAAAAAAAAAAAAAAAAAAAGTAGATTCGTAACCAAAAGGCCTTTGCCAGCTGGTCCACCAGCCTGGTGGGGATCTTACCCTAACCCTGATCAGCAGCCACTGGTCACAAACCTCTCACACTCTCAGTGGTGGTGGTAATGGCCCTTTGTCTTGGAGGGAAAGGCCACCAGCTCCATGACACAGTTGTCCTCAAGCCAGAGACTCCTGCCCCACCCTCCATTTCCTGAAGTGGAGTTCCTCGGTAGGTGAGGAACGTGGTCTGGGTTACTCACATGGCCGTGGCCAACCCACACGAACTTGTATTTGAACCTGTGTTCTCACAGCACCGATGACTCTGCAAAGGCTGGCTGACGGCGTGCAGGCGTCCCCTCCTCATCAAGGACAAAGACAATTTACACAGTCGTTCATTCCAACTGTTGAACCAAAGGTTGGGAAAAAGGGAATTTTCTAGAAAATAATAGTAGTGAGGCTCGTAGACGGTAAAGACAGCCTTGGTTAAACCTCAGTAGGGCCATGGGGTGGGGGTGGGTGAGGTTGAGGCGGGGTGGGGGTGGGGCTGACGGAGTAGGGAACCAGAATAACCAGAATGCATTATACACAAATATGAAGTTGTCAAAAAAAATCACATCTAATAAAAACCAAATATTAAATTAAAAATGAAGAGCAGTGTCTCACAGCATCTCCCTAGCTTCCAGCTTTTACATTTTTTTCCATGTCATTTCCTCAGAGAGGGTGTGGCCTGAATACCCTGTTTAGGGCTGTGTGCTCAATTGTCACTTACTCTCAAAGACAGGGTTTCCTTGTGTGGCCCTGGCTGTCCTGACACTCGCTCTGCAGCCCAGGCTGGCCTCGAACTCACAGAGATCCACCTGCCTCTGCCTCCTGAGTGCTGGGATCAAAGGTGTGCGCCACCACCACCCAGCTAGTTTTATTCTTTTTTATTATTTAAAATTTTTAATAATAAGAATTATTATTATGTATATGTATGTTGTGGAGAAAACAATAAGAATTATTATGTATACGTATGTTGCGGGGGAAACAAGAATTATTATTGTGTGTATGTATGTTGCGGGCATGGCATGCATCTATTACAATGTTCGTGTGGAGGTCAAAGGTCAGCATATAAAAGCTGGAACTTTCTCCCACCATGTGGGTTCCTAGGGATTGAACTCAGGTCCTTTGGCTTGGCAGCAGACACACTTGCCCACTGAGCCATCTTGCTGACCCGCTTTACTTTCTTTAAGTTACACCATTTGCCTCACCCTCTGTGACTGTGGCCCTCCGACCTGAATAGTGCTGGCACAGAACTGAGCTGCAGAACTCACCTTTGCGTTTGCATTCAGTTACTATGAGATGCCATTAGGAATACCACACGATTATAGTAAGATAACTCTAATTATCTTCTAAAAATAATTGTTGCTAAAAAAAAAAAAATGCGAGCCGGGCGGTGGTGGCGCACACCTTTAATCCCAGCACTCGGGAGGCAGAGCCAGGTGGATCTCTGTGAGTTCAAGGCCAGCCTGGTCTACAGAGCAAGTTCTAAGACAGGCTCCAAAGCTACACAGAGAAACCCTGTCTCGAAAAACCTAAAATAAATAAATTTTAAAAAAATGTATCCTGTTATGAGCTGAGCCCATGATCAAGTTTGAACTAAAGTCAAACATGTGTGGTGTTGAGACATTCCGTTAGCAATCAGCCAGCTCTTTTTTGACTGACAGGAGGGTGGGGGGTTAGGGGTTGGGGGTTGGGGGTGGGGATGGGGGGGTGGGGAGGGGGGGTGTATGCATTAAAAATTGTGCAAGCCGAAGGGCAGACCCACAGTAACAGGAATGAAGTGTTTCGTGATGTTATTAGAGAAATACATTTGAACACCGAACTGAATAGCAAAAACCAAACCTGAGTGAGCAAAATGGCCTGACATTTTTGCCATAGATTTTATGTAGTGTTTGTTGGAGAAGCTGGTTCCCCCGGGAAACAATCTAGGGCGTTTAAAAGAATCAGCAGGTGCTGAAATGAATGGTGTCCACAGAGAACCTGTGAATATGGCATTACTTGGAGATGGGTCTTTGCAGATGGAGTCACGCCAAAACTTGGCCACAGGTGGAAGGCGTGCCTCGGTGGGTAGAGTGCCTTCTTAATGTGCATGAAGCCCTGGGTTCCACAGCCCAGCACTGCATAAGCTAGGCGTGGTGGTGTACACCTGTGAGCTGGTAGAAGCAGGAGGGGCCAGAAGTTCGAGGCCATCCTCAGCCATCCTGAGTTTGTGGCCAGCCTGGGCTAATTTGAGACCCTGTCTTAAAAAGAAAAACCTTGTATTAGATGTGTGCACGGCAGAGGGCAGGGAGTGGGGAGGCTTAAATCTAGGGTGCCCTTAGGAGGGAAACTCAGAGGCTCCAGGAGTCAGTCACAGGGTGAGGGAGGATGAATCAGAGCAATGTGTCTGTCCATCATCCTGGAATCCAGGGCTCACCAGGAGTCTCTGGTGCTCGGTCCCCGTGGGCTCAGAGTCTGTGAAAACGGCTGGCCTTCTGTGGCAGGCCTCTCACCTTGGCCTCAGTTTTCTCTCCTCAGGACCTTACTAGGACCCGGTTTGCATACGGTCTTCCCAGAGCTGTCTGGTGATGGTGGGCTGTCCAGAACTCAGGTCCAGAGGGAGGGTAGTTCAAAGCCGAGGTCGACGGTAGGGATGTCTGAGGATGCGTCACCTATCGGACAGGTGGCTGCGTCTCAGCCAGGTTTTTTAGAAAAAGCCCTTCAGTGTTGGGCATGAGCCTCGAAAAGACGGAGGAGCCGAGCCGAGGTCTCCAGGGCCTCGTAGACTACACTGAAGAACCTTGATGGTCATCTCCTGGGATGTCACCGGGACGTGCAAGTGCTTGTGTGTGACCTAGCTTGAACACACTTATATCTTGCTTCTGTCTAGGTATGAACTGGGGAAGAGGGTTCAGGACATGGGGGGGTAGCATTTGTGTGTGTGTGTGTGTGTGTGTGTGTGTGTGTGTGTATTCCCACACGCGTTTGTGTGTACTCCTGTGCACGTGAGACACATGTGTGCACGTGAATGCACACCCAGCATACGTCAGAGTGGAGAAGTGTCCCAGGTTTCTTTCCCTCCATCTGAGACTCCCCTAGAGTTGGGGTGGTGGCTGGAGCCGTGGTGGGAGGAAGCCCAGGGCCTGGAGCACCCTCCTCCACAGTCCTCCCCTTTGGAGCGGCTCTATGTCCCTGCACCCTGCCCCCACTTTCTTCTGGCTCCCTGTGATTTAAGAGGCATTTTCCTTTAGGGTGATATAGATTCTGAGACGCAGCATCCATCTCCGGCTTGGTGAGGCCGTCTGAGTTATAGCAGATTGCTTTCTGTGCGGGGGAAGGGGCGGAGGCCGCTGGTTGCTTTCTGCTCCCTGAGCCTGGAACATTTGAGCAAACATTCCTGGCTGCTTTAGAAGTTACCAGACCCAGATGAGCTCATCGCAGCCAGAGGTGGGGGCAGCTGGCGCCTGGAGCCCGCCCAGAGCTCCCCAGGTGGCCCGGTGGCAAATGGTGGAGGCGGCTGGGCCTCAGCTGGGAAGAAGGCAGCCAAGACAGGGTGGGCCCCTGCACAGCTGGGTCTGCCTGAATCGGGTGGGTTCTTTGCTTAGGGCCCTTCCTCAGAGCTAACGAGGCACTGGCTAGGAGCCTCTGCAGCATAGCCAGCGTCTGGGAGAAGCCATCCTGAGCAGCCTGGCTACAGCCCTTCCTGGGGTTACCCCAGGGAGCTACCCACTCTGCAGGGCCTCAGGGCCTCCCTCCAATGCAGTAGCTGCCGTTTATTGAGTGTTAACTATGTGCAAAGTGCCTGGGCCCCATTCACCCTCCTGATGTTCTTAAGAACGTTTACTCTTCCCATTTGACAGATAGGGAAACTGAGGCCAGGAGAAGTGTGGTGACTGTGAGTGGCTATATGAAATATGAAAGCTATACCGTCTTTGTGGTCGTTGTTTTGTTTTGGAGACAGCGTTCCTCTGTGTGGCCCTGGCTGTCCTGGATCTCGCTCTGTAGACTAGGCTGGCCTCAAACTCACAGAGATCCACCTGCCTCTGCCTCCCAAGTGCTGAGATTAAAGGTGTGCGCCGCACCACCCCTCTATACTGTCTTCTTGCTGGACACAAAACCGCAGAGAATGGGTGGTCATGTTGCCAGATACCTGGAAGACCCAGGGAGTGAGCCTGGCCCTGACTTTCTGGGCTGCTTCTCAAAGCCAGCAGGCTCCTTCCCACCCCGTCCCATCCTGGCAGCCTGACAAGGCAAGGAGTGTTCCCAAGCCTCCCCTGCAGGGCTTCCTTTCCTGCCGAGGCCCTTGGGTTTGTCCTGGGCGTTACATGTGTGAGGCCAGCACACTGCCACTGAGCTGTGCCCAGCTCCTGTGGTCAGGTAGAGGGAGGTACTCCCCACTGTGGGATACTGTCTCCTAAGTTCCCTTCTGTGAAATGGGCGCATGTGCATCCCCTGGTGGAATTGGCGTGGGGCTCAGGACTGACCTCACGGAGAGGAACATCACTTCCCTCCAGCTTGCTCCCAAGAGGATGCCCAAAGCTGCCGTCACTTCCACACCCTCAGGAATCCCAAAGAGGGAGTCACTAGTTTCTCCACACTCCTGGGGTGACACAGGACCACCACACACCCTACCATCTCATTCCATGCTCCAAAGAACACTTCTCGTAGACACGGCTGAAGCCAAGTTTACAAGGGAAACCGAGGCACAGGGAAGATTTATTCTAAGCCACGCAGCATTTCTTCCCTGGTAGAAGGGGGCAAATGATGTTGCAGAGTGGGGAGGGGTCTTACCTGCCCAGCCCCCAGTGCCACCTGCTGCCGCCACTGCAGCCCAGTCTGGAGGGGACCACGGGACAGGGGGCCTGGGGAGCCACGGAGATGAGACAGGGGACCTCCCTGTGGCTGTGGGGGACTTCTCTCTGCAGCTACAATTAACCTCAGCACAGGAACGACAGCACAACCTCGATGCCTGAGGCTGTGGAGGTGGAAGCAAAGGAGGGTCAGTGACAAGGGATGGTGTGATCTGAAAGGATGTGGGGAGGCTGTTTAGAAGCCTGTTTGCCTCTGGGTTCTAGTCGTAGGGAGCTCTATTGCCTCTGGGTGGGAATAGAAGGTGAGGGGGCCGTGACCATGCTAGCTAGGTTTGCTGTCTTTGCCCTCACTGTTGGTCTTTTGACCCTTGGTGCACAAGGTCTGCTTTATTTTTTATTGCTGATTGGGAGTTCTGAGGGAGGCTAGGCTTGGCCCCGGAGCTGTTGGGCTTCATTTCCAGCCTGTGGGGCTGGCGTGAGTTATTTTGGGACAGGAGCCAGGTTCATCACACTCGGCTTACAGAATGGAAAAATGGAAGCTCCTGGCTGGTAACTGTCTGGCGAAGAGGCATTCATACAGGCAAAGCTTCAGGACCTGAGGGCCTGGGTCATCTGTGACGACTGTGAGCAGGTCACCACCCCTCCCAGAGCTAGGGTGCTGAGGATGAGGGGGTGCTTTCAAGATTCAGGAGTATCCAGAAGATCTGTATGCTCAGAAAAGGGGCCCTATCCAGGCGGTGGTGCAAGCTTGTGATCCTGGTACATCAGGAGGCAGAGGCAAGAGGTTTATAGGAGTTCATTGCCAGATGGGTCTATCTAGTGAGTTCCAAGTCAGGGCTATGTTGCAAGGCTCTTTCAGAAAACCAAACAACAACAACACAAAATAAAAATAAAACAAACACAACCAAAACCCCCCAAAAATGACTGGCTGTGGTTGCTACTGGGATCCCGTCTCTGAACAGTGGTCCCCTCCTCAGCTTTCTCCTTCTGTGAGTCTGGCACCCAGGGCCTCTGTGTGCCCAGGGCAGCTCTACCCCGGTGCCAGCAACATGAGCTTCAGTGCCAATCATCAGTCAGCTGGGCAGCTACAATGTGGGCAGTGCTGAGCTGCCCTTGTGGGACACAACCAGAGGCCTGAAGCAGCTGTGGAACACCACACCCCTAGTGGCTGCGTACTGTGCCGTTGAATGGCCTACAAGAGAGTGTCTGCGGCACAGGGTCCACCCGGCCCCAACAAACGCCCTCCCGAGTGCCATCCGAGGGGACCGTTGGCGGGTTCCCGTGCAGAAACACTGAGGTCAGGCTGCCCAGAAGGAAAGAGTGGAGGGTCTCTTTCTAGGCTGAGGGTCTCCAAGGATGTCAGGCTGTTCCCTGCAGACCACAGCTTGGGTTCCAGAGGAGCGGAGCAGAGTGCAGCAGAGCCTTGGCCCCGGCACCAGCTGCTTAGCTGCTAGTTCTGGTTCGTTTGCTTTGTGAGCTCGGGCACATTGTTTTACCTGTCTGTGCCTCAGCTTTTCCTCCTTTTACAACCTCCTTTTACAACGTGGAGGAGCGTAACGGAGCCTCTTGAATGTGTTAACAGTGACCTACAGATAGAACACCTGTCTCCTGTCAGTCACCTGCCCACCTATAGTAACCACCCATCCTACCTATGGCTCAGCCATGTATCATAATGTGTCTGTCTATCTGTCTGTCTATCTGTCTATCTATCTATCTATCTATCTATCTATCTATCTATCT
>CABHPH010146393.1:0-44026 GCA_902168325.1 Peromyscus nudipes
TTTTTTTTTCTACCTTCTAGGTTTCATTAACTATTATTCTTCAATAAAATTTTTCATTGTGGAAGTCTTTCACTTCTACGGCTAGGTTTTGTCATTGGGGTTTATTGTTTCTCTTATAGTTTTGCTTGTGAGCCTAGCCTTTAATGACTAAGCCTCTCTCCTGCCTTTATTATTTCTCAGAAATTACTGTGCACAAGACTATTTTTCTTATTTACTTTCTTAGAATGTCCATCATTTGTACATAGGAAAGCCACTGATTCCGACTTTTGTATGTAAAACTTGTTAGCTGAGACTTTACTGAATGCACTCATCAGCTCTAAGGGTTTTATGGGGGATCTTGTAGCGTCTCTTATGTATATGACCACATCACCTGCAAATAGGGGTAAAGTGACTTCTTGATTTCCCATTTTCATTCCTCTTACTTTTTTCTTCTGTCTTATTGTTAACTAAGACTTCAAGAATTTTACTAAAAAAGAGTGGAGAATGTAGCAACCCTGTCTCATTCCTAATATTCATTGAAATGATTTGAGAGGTTTTTTTCCATTTATTATAATGATGGCTAAAAGTCCATTATCTATTGCCTTCCCTAGGTTGAGTTTTTCTCCTCTTCCTAATATCTTCAAGGATATTTTATCATGAAAAAAGGTGAGATTTGTCAAGGGTCTTATCTGCATCTGTTGAGATAATCATATAATTCTTCTCCATTAATTCTATTTAAGTACTGTACTATATTTATTGATGTTATATATTGGGCCACTTCTGACTTGAAACCAACTTGGTCACAGTGAACGATATGTTAATGTGTCGTTGAACTCATTCTGCCAATATTTCATTAAGAACTTTTACATCACATTCACCAGGGAGATTAGTTTATAATTTGCTTTTTTTGCTAGAACTGTTTCCATTTTCTCTCATATTTTCTAGTGTATTGTGTTTTCATTTTTGTGCAATTTACGTGGATTCTTAAATTTCCAACCTGATTTCTTCAATGACCTTTTCATTTTCAATCTCCTTAAGTTTGCATGTTTTCTGTAGATTCTTTTGCTCTTGGTTTCCACTTTTATTCATTTACAGCATACAGACTACAAATAAGTATTTCAATTACCTTGTGTTTGTTAACACTTACTATGCATCAGATTTTAGAGAAACTTCCAGAGAGTAATGATGTAGCATTTTCACTCAGTGCCTGTTAAGACAAGTTGATGCATGCTGTCATTTAGCTGGTGTTTCACAGTGATGTCTCTGTGGCTGTCTCTTTGTTCTAAGCAGTGAGTGAAACTCTCCGTGGTTGTTTTAACCCAGCACTTGGAGCTGAATACTATCTCTTTGGGCTAAGAAGTCTCTCTCCTGTTCTACTTCCTAAACTTTCCTTCTTCTCTTTGTAACTGAACTCAGTCTCTCCATCATCACCCATTTTGTAGGATGCCATTTCCCAGTTCCTTCCTGTTTTCTTTCTTGGAGATTGTAGCAGTCTGTGGTTGTGTATCCATCATCTTCTTCTCCCTGGAAATTTTCTGATTAATTTAGCAAATAACAAGATATACTTTCCTGGTTATTATATCAGTCAACTAACACATAGACATAACAATAATATAATATGGTCCTTTTTGTTCATTAAAAAAGAAAAGGTACACTTTTTGCACTGGTTTTCTATATTTGATTTATAAAAAAACACATTACTCGCCGGGCGGTGGTGGCGCACGCCTTTAATCCCAGCACTCGGGAGGCAGAGGCAGGCGGATCTCTGTGAGTTCGAGGCCAGCCTGGGCTACCGAGTGAGCTCCAGGAAAGGCCAAAGCTACACAGAGAAACCCTGTCTCGAGAAACCAAAAACAAAAAACAAAAAAAACCACATTACTCTTTTAAGTAAATGTTCCAGTAACTCTTCTGTAGGATATTTTGACTCAATAAACCTGGACTGGGCATCAGAAATCTGCATTTGTCATAGGGAATCCCTTGATTTTTCCCTCATAATTGTTCCTTAGACCACACTTCTGTAACACATTGGTGATTACATATTGCAAACAAAGGAAACAGAATGTACTGATTTTATCCAGAAAAATACAATGCAGACATATAAGGAACGCAATGTCAACAGCATTTATTGGGTACATACCATACATAGCTAAATGGAGACCAACAACCTAGCAGGGGATATATTATTTTATGCTATGTGGTGAGACAACAAGAGACTCAATCACGAAGACGTGGCAGCTAGTACGAAAAGTGAAACGATATGCTTCTAAACTTGGCTCAGTAGGCTTGGTTGAACACCATCATAATCCTGGATTCAAGTGTAATGAAGATTCCTGACAACATCCTCGGGATGTGATTTTTTTATTCCTCTGTACATATGCATGTGTCGACAGCTGTCATGGTAATTCATTTGCCTTAGAATTATAAACGAGTTAGGTAATAGTTTGATGGACACACATAAGCTTTTAAGTGAAATGCTTGAGTCTTTAAAGGTACTGTTTACAACTAGGATTTTTCTACATCTAGAAGTGTGTGTGTGTGTGTGTGTGTGTGTGTGTGTGTGTGTGTGTGTGTAGAGAGAGAGAGAGAGAAAGAGAGTTATGATATATTGTATAACATATAATTATAAATAATATACAATTGTATGTTATATATTATTAACCCTAGCCCCCTTAATAAAACTCTCAATGTGGGTTTCGTTGTATCTCGTGGTCCATTCTCAAGCCCAGTAAGTAACAACTGCAGCAAAGACTTCTGCTGCAAGAGATAAGGAGATTAGTGGCATTAAGGAGAAGCCTTCCACTGCACTGGAATAAAGGGAAAGGTACCCTCAGCAAAAGACTCCATCCAGTTAAGCTTCTTACTTATAAAAAGAGTCTAATCAGTTTTCTGCTCCTTAACAGTAACTGAATCATAATGTTTAGAAGTCACAACTTACGTAAATCACCAGAGAAACCAGAATAGGTAAACACAGAGACATTTTCTTCAAGGAAAGGAAATGACATCTATTACCTTGGGAGTCTAGCGTGGATGTTGTCTGACAACCTGGTGAACTTTTACCTATTTTATGGAGCCAGCCTTTACCTGAATCCCCCCAAATCCTGAGCATTGTTTAAGCCCTAATCCTGAGCTTTGTCTCTCAGTCAATAGAACCCATTCTTATGAAAGAAGTTCCATGGACTTTGCATTCTCAGTCAGCAAAACCCATCTCTTATGCTTGTTATATATCCTGCCTCCCTAGGCCATTATCCTGAACACTGTCTCTCTGTCAATAAGAACCCATTCTTATGGTGATTTACTAAAGAGACATATGTTCCAAGGGAGTTTAGTTGTAGACATGCCTAATACTTTGTACTGATAATTGTCATATGAAAACTTTTCTCCAAAGTTTCATTGTGTTTGAAAGTGTAAGAAAAACTAACCAGTTGGTCAGACTCTAGAAGTCTTTGACCCAGCATGGGCTAAAGTCATGCTGACCCGTTTCATTCTTTGTATTTTGTTTGTTTTTTGTTTCTTTGTGTAGCCCTGGCTGTCCTAGAACTCACTCTCACTCTGTAGACCAGGCTGGCCTTGATCTCAGAGATCTGCCTGCCTCTGCCTCCAAATACTGGGATTAAAGGCATGTGGCACCACCACTGGACTCCAAGTTTCATTCTTAACCTCACTCAGATCATTTCCCAGCCAGCTGTGACACTTGCAGAGACTCCCCATAAGAAAGCTGCTGCTGCTGTGATTCAAGGAGGCCAGGGTCTACCCCAAGGTGGAAGTCAAACTGGGCAGTCTTGCTTAAGTTATGATGGCTTTATAGACATGAAAGATAAGAGAGTAAACAAGTTGTAGAATTTTCCTTCATGGCTTCAGAGAGTCACCAAGGCCAGTGTGTGGCAAGGGAGTGACTCCCCTGAGAAAAAAACTCTGAAAGGCCATTGTATGAAGCTGTGAATTTGAAGCCTAGGTTGCAATGAAGATGCCAAGATACGGCAATGCCACAACTATGGGACCTGTGCCAAGGAGAACAAGATACAGGGAATAGAGCCAGCCCAAGAGAGACATGTTACAGGCAGCAAAGCTGGAAGGTCAGAGCCGTCTAAGTCCTTTGACAAAGAACATTAACCTACAGGACTTGATGTTTTCATTGCTGGGTTTTAGTCTTGCTTTGGTCCAGTATTTTCCCACTATTGCCCCATTCTTTCCTTTGAAAACTTTAATATTTATGCTGTGCCATTATATGTTGGAGCCATTTAATTTACTTTTGCATTTGAAAAAATATTACAATGAAGAGATTTCCTTAAGTCTCAAAAGAGACTTTAGACTTTGGAATTTTAAATATGAAAGCCTGTGGAGACTTTTGAAGTTTGACTAAGTGACTTTTGCATCATCATATGGCCACAAAACTTTGGGGTCCAGCAGGTAAAATGTGGTGGTTTGAATAAGAAATGTTCACCATGGTCTCAGGAACTTGAACACTTCATCCATAGAAGGTGACACTGTTTAAGGAGAATTAGCTGGTGTGGCCTTGCCACAGGAACTATGTTGCTGGAGGTAATTTTTAAGGGCCATGTCTACCAACTTCTCTCATGCTTTCCACTCCATTATAAACTCTAACCCTCTGGAACCATAAGCAAGAATAAACTCTTCCATCCATAAGTTACCTTGGTCATGGTATTTTATCACAGTAACAGAAAAGACACTAAGATACCACCAAAGGTGAGAAAGAACACAACTCATTAAAAACCTGAATAACCAGGAACTTTTAGAACTGATTCCAGTGAAATTTGGTAGATGGATTGAGAATATATGAAACAACCTCTGACCTTCCAATCCTGGAAAATCTAGAAGAAATAGACTAATTCTTAGACACATATGAGCTACAAATATAAAATAGGAGAATATAAAAATGTTCACCAACTCTTCAGGTTCTTGCCTCCATGTACCTGCCTTGAGTTCCTACCCTGACTTCCCTAGATGATGAACTACAAGCTGTAAGATGAAACAGACCCTTTTCTTCCCCTAGTTGGGTTTAGACATGGTGTTTACCATAGGAATAGAAACCCTAACTCAGGTGGAAAGGAAAGGGTATTGGGGTACACGTGATACATGAGCACAAAAAAAGGATGAGGCAATCAGCAAGAAGAAAACAGTGAGTATGCAGGAGGGCAGTGGGCAAAGAGGAGAAACTAGACGAAGTATGACACATATGTAAGAACATGCAATGATGAAAGCTATTAAAAAATTAAATCTAAGTACAAAAGATTTCTAAAAACAGCTAGGCTTTGCTCAAAGTCCTGTTTCTTGGAACTGTGATCCTGAATGCTCTGCTGGTGAATAGTCTAGAAGTCTGAACACTGAAGCATAATCAGATTGTAACCATCGCTGCCAGCCCTCTACAAATCCAGAAGCAATAATGAAGCAAAGACAATTCAGCCCTCCTTTGTTAAATTATCTTTCTCTACAATAAATACAAAGAGGTTCTCTCCTCTTCTGTATTTCTGTCTCTCTCTTCGTCCTCTCTCTGTCTCTCTCTGTGTCTCTCTGTCTCTGTTTCTCTGTCTCCCTCCCTCTCTGTGTCTCTGTCTCTCTCCCTCTTCTCTCCCCCCTCTCTCTGTCTTCTTGTCCCCTCTCTCCATCTTCACCATGTTTTCTTCCATCCTTTCCTCTTATTCCTCATATCTTCCTAGACTCTCTGTTGCAGCTATCTACAAGATTGAATTCACAAGTTCCACACAGGTAGCAAATGGGCTGATCTGAGTCTGTAACCATAAGCGACAAATGGGCTGAGCTGAGTCCATAGCCATCTAAATGATCCCAATAGAAATACTGGAGCACCATTCTTCAACTTCTGTACTTTACCAATCACTGCTGCACTGTTATTCAATTACTATTAAAGGCCTTGAAGCAACATGTGCACTATTATATTACAGCACTATTGGAGATATTGAAACATATTCAAGTTTTAACTTGGCATTGCTCAGTGTCCAGGATATAAAAAGTATTTTAAGTGGAAATGTATTAATTTATTTATGTGTATAATTCTATCACAGGTATTTCCTCAAGTCAAATTTGTGTCAGCTAAAATGTGTTATTTGATTTAGTTTGTATACGGTTTCATTAAACTGATATATTTCATAGGAATTATAACTGGGAAAGAAGATCTGAGTATTAAAATTTTAAATAGAAAAATAATATAATCCATGGATAGTATTCAAAATATTTTTAATATAATTTTGGGAGCTTGTAATTTTATATAATGTCAGAATAATAAGGTATTGTTAAATGAAATTGTATATAGAGGAAGTTCATACTCGGATATCCTAAATATTATTTGTTGTACATTATGCAAAGATACTTTAATTATTTATATAAGACCTTTTTCCTAAGAAGTAACTACAATCAGACATTTTCTTCTGAAATGTTATTTCTACTTTTCCCCCTTCCTTTCAAAATTAATATATCACTTTGTTCTAGAAAGAGTTCTAGAACAATTCTTAGTGCCTTGTATAATTGGGCATGAAGAGAAATTATTATTGAAACCCCATTAAAAGAATCAAATGTCATCTACACTTCCTCTCAGACTTCTTTAGACAGTGCAATCAGTATTCCCTAGAGAAAAGGTTGAGAAAGTAAGCTGTTACATAAAATGTCCAAATTCAAAAGAGAAAATCAATGAATAATGTCATCTGTTTTTGAGAATTAACCCTGAGGCATGTCATATTCTCGCTGCTAATTTCCTCTTGCGTTTACTCACACTTGAAAAGTAAAGCTGATTAACAATGCTTGGAATCTGCTAGTGCATATGAACACACTTATGTGTGCATGAATATGCACACAAGTGATGTATGCTACAATGTTTTTAGTTCTTAGTTCAGGTCATAGAGTGTAAACAAATAAGAAAACTTGATGCACAGCTCTCAGATCAGAGTGGTATTTATATTTATTTTTCTTTTTATATGGCAATACTGTTCTGTCTGTGTACAAAATGTATCTTTATGCAAAAGAAATTAAATCAGAGAAAAAAGTAAGCATATTCTGTTACCAGCAGTATTAGAAAAAACAAAAACAGAAAAATACAGCAGTTTCTGGAAACATTTCTGCAACCTTGCCAAAAAAAAAAATACTAGAACTATGTCATGTATGTACTTGAACTGTTTGTTCTCAAGCTCACTTTAGGAATGGAATTGTGGCCAATGTCTCAGAATTGGGCCCTGGGGACTCTGCTCACTCTCTTGTCCAATAAAAATATGAAAAATGATGGACACTTTTCACATGTCCTTCCAAAAATGACATACTTTAGTTTTGTGCTTACTAAGCCTAAGGATTTGAGATAGAATGAAGTTAGAAGTAAGGAAGTCTTGAAAAAAATTAGTGGAATTCTTCATAACCTAATAAATTAAAGTACTTTACATAAATTGTATTTCTCTTTGCCATGTAACATAATCATATACAGATATACATATGCATGTGTGTGATTGTGTGTGTGATTCAGAAAGCATCATGAAAATACACTTAAGCTTTCAGGAAACTGGATGATTTTATATATATATATATATATATTTATTAGAGTGTCCCAGGTGATACCATTTTTAATGATAAGTGACTGACTATATACATAATGGCTATCTCATAATTAAAACTTTTGTTATTACAACACGCAATAGAATAATTTCTAGTTATAATTCTGTTACTATGATAAAATGCTCTGATCCAAAGCAACTTAGAGCACATGGGGTTTTTTTTAATGTGTCTTACAACTCACAGGATATAGTCCTTCATTTAGGGAAATCATGGCAAGAACTCAAGCAAGAACTTGAAGTAGAAACAATGGATAAACACTGCTTGCTGATTCACCTGATCTCACACTCAACTAGCTTTTTTTATACAGCCCAGGACCATCTTCCCAGGGAATGGTGCTCCCCATAGAGAACTTGTTACATTAGTTAACAATCAAGATAACATACACAGACGTGTCTGTAGGACAACTTCATCTAGACAATCCTTTTATCAAGACTTTCTGTTCAGACAACCCTAGCCTTTACCAAGTTGACAGGTAAAGGAGAGAAGTCATCCATGGTTTATCAAATTCTACAAGGTCCATATTCCAAGAACCTCCATACACCAGTCATTTGTACATAGCAGTGGAAAGAACAACAGAAATAAATTTCACTGGCTTTTCATCTCTTGTGTCTTCACTAGCCTGATAGCCTCTCTGTCCTTACATGCTCTCTGACAGCCATACTGAACTATTACCTTAAAATTTTCATCCTTCCCATTGTTACACTTATTTTTAGTTCTCCTTTCTTTCTTATTCTATTGCATGTTTAGATATTACTTTCTTTTATATTCTATTGTATGTTTTGTATGTTTAGATCACACTCAGAGTTAAATATTTGTGAAATTTCGCTAGCTCTCTTTCTTTCCCCTCCCCACTTTGGAACACTGAGGCATTTTTCTTCTTCCTTGGTACATAGTAAAAACCACTAATTTGTGTGTGTGTTCAGTGAGTGAGACTGTTGGTACCTTCGCTTTTCATTCCTCTACAGTTGGCATTTTGTACAGTACATGTCATGTGGTAGGTGTTCAGATGACTGAATGTCAGATTTTTTCAATTAGTATATGAAAACTCCTTGTCTACATTCTTTGAATGTGCAACTTAATACAACTACTTTTATGCCCAAATCAATATTATTAATGTATTAGTCATTAATTACTGTGATGGTTTGACAAGATGGTCCCCATAGCCTCATATATTTTAAATGCTTTGCCCCAGTTCATGGAATAGTTTGGCAAGGATTAGGGGGTGTGGCTTTGTTGGAAGAGGTGTGTCATTGAGAGTGGACGTTGAGGTTTCAAAACCCCACACCATTCAGCTCTCCCTTTCTGCTTCATGGTTATTGCCTCATTATGTAACCTTTTGGCTACTGCCTCAGCACCATATCTGACTGCTTGATGTTGTTCTCTTCTGTGGCAGTCATGGACTCACCCTCCAAAACTGTAAGCAACCCCTCAAATAAGTTCTTTCTTTTATAAGTTTCCTTGGGTACAACAATATAAAAGTAACTAAGACAGTAGCTCCTATGGCATTTCATTTAACTTACATTATCTCCCTGTTCACATTTGATTTTTAACAATAACCCAAATTGTTCTTTTAATAGTGACAATTATCAAGAAAATAACTTAATTCAGAGTCTTTCTAAACCGCCAGCCAGTAAAACTTTATTGTGTGCCCAATTAGTTTCAATTGGTCCTTATCGATCTGATCCTCATTTTTCTTGCTATGTTCTGCCTCAGAGAAGATCTCTTTTGTTTACTTCCTCCATCAGCATTGGAACTCAAATCTCACCTCCCAAAATGGGACACATTTTCAATAGAGAAAGCAGAACAATTGGATGATAACCAGAAATTTTATTGATTGTATCATGATCCCATAAGGCAAGAGCTCGATGGACTTGATACAACAATATCAAGGTCTAAAGCTTCAGTTGACTAACCAAGTGGAAGAAATAATCTTCTAGGTTAGAATATTGTATCCTACAGAGTGTGTTAAGTAACAAAGTAACCCTCAATATGTGAATTTATTACTCCTGTAATCAGAAGTTATCAGACAAGGTACTGCAATATGATCACAAGAGTCTTCTTACAACTCCCACAATACTTCACTAGAATTTTTACTCCTGACAACCACAACTTTGAGGTCATCGTCCCTAAAGAACAACACTTCCATCAGAGCACAGAATGATACGCTGTTTCATTAAAGGTTAGGGCATTCTTCATATGACTCAAGGCACAGTGAGAATGAGTTCCTGCTACCCCACTGGAACCAGTAAATCTATGAGTGGAACCCAAGAGATTTCCTGACATGCTTCTTTATACATTCTTACCAAGACTCCTGGGCAACAGACATGATAACAACACAATGAAAAGGGGACAATGGCTGTAGACCACTTAGAATCAGTTCAGCACCTATAGAACACCACTCATCTGAGGTGCTGGCAGAGGTAAAATAAAATGGCCCAGGTAATGGGAAAAGTAGCTATTACTCAAATTAGGCATGATGACTCATATCAGAAAAGGGAGCTGAAGCAGAAAGTGTTATGTTAATTATTCATTTTCTACTTTCTATTCTCCTTCTCTTCAATGCTTTTTCGGAAAACCCTGGGATTTCCCTTTCATGTTCCTCATGGGTATAAAAGAAGGAGCTCTTTCATAGTGTAACATCAGTAGGGTTCAAATAATGGGAATTCCCATAGATTGTGAGAAGGGAAAAGAATGAGATAAAGTATATATCTCCCTGGGTCCCTTCATGGGGTTGATGACTCTATCTCTCTACCAAAGGCTGGTTTCTTTTAGCCATTCTTTTCTACAACTGGATTAATGCCCATAAAGGTCTTATGGTGCAAGAATTGCCCAAGTTTACTGGCCCCTGTATACTATTCATTCCTAAGTTGATTTCCTTGAATGTGATTGGTTTCATTGAATCTGGAAACAACTATCATTTACTAATTTCTTTAATACTACCTCTATCAAAAAGGAAAATAAGAGAAGAAAGGGATAAAACCTGGTACATAGTTACCCACATCCATGAATTGCATTATGTAACATATTTATCAAATTTTGTTTTTTATATTAAGAAAAAAGAAAAAATAATTTTATGTCCTTTGTTTTATATTAAACAGCCTATTTCCAACATAGTTTTGAAAGAGAACAAAGATAGCTTACCTAAAGTTAATTAATTAATCCCATGATATTGCTGATATTGGTGGGGAAAAAACAGGTAATAACTGTAAATATAAATTTAAAAGACAATAACAATGTAGGGGTTGAGAGAAGTCGAACTTGGATTAATTGAGTCACACCTGAGTTTGTCAAGTGGTGAAGGTCTCAGGTAAGTAAAGATTCTGTCAGTGATGGAAAGGAAAAAACAAAATAAACAGAACTAAGTCTGGACTTCCTAGCATTAGAGAGCTTCAGAAAGTTCAGATGACTTGATACAACTTAAAGGTCCTTGTAGGAGGCTAGCAATACACCCGGTCCCCACTCCCCACTTGCTGTGTACACAGGAGCTCACTTACCTGAGTCCCAGCTGTAGCTCTTCCCTGTATTCTACTGTGGGACCTCTTGGTGGTCCCACAGTAGCTGGAGCATCAGTGGAAAGGAGAGACAGAATCGTTAAGAGTGGCTCAGGATCTCCTCAGAGAGTTAGACATTTCTGGAAACAAACTATTCCAAGCACTCCACGCTCACAACAGAGCCACCCTGTGCTCACTGCCTGTTTGGTTTGCTGACTGCTAATCTGAAGAGAAGCCTGCCTGACACCTGAGCTGGCTCTCAGTCAGGACTCGGCCACAGTGGAGGAACTCTTTAGACTGGACATACAAATTCCATGGCAAACCCTGTGGGCAAAAGTATAAATCAGTTGTTAATTCATAAATATGAGAAGGCTGTGAGATTGAACAACCATAAAATCTTAGAGAAATCAGGCAACTAAGAGAGAGAGAAAAATCCAAAAATCCAAATTTATTTTTAATTCATGTAATCTCAGAAAGAGCCAAGGGGTATTGCATTCCTAAACTGAATCAGGCTGCCACTTAAAGTAAGCAGTAAGAGAAAAAAAGAAAATTCCTTAGAAATTAAAATGTCATTGTCAGAATTATCACATGAATTAGAATAAAAATTATCAATCATAGATTAATAATCTGAAAGAAAAAGATAAATATTCTAATGTTTTTTGTCATCTTAGCAGCTGCACAGGAATCTACTGATACTTTAATTATCAACTGTGGCCCCATAGTTCCTCAGTCAGCACCCACTGGCCACTCAGGCTATGACCTGGAGGGCCTTCAGTGGCCCTTCTGCCATGGCTGCAATATAGAGGTTTAAACTAAGTCTCTATTGTGCTATTTACCAACAAAGACTTGGAAGTCAAATGTAGGGGATAAAAATCTTCTAGATCAGAGAGGCCAAGAAGTAACCAGCTTGTCATTATTGAGGTTCATAGTTGTCACAGCTGGGTAGGATTATTGGTCCCTTGACAGCTTGGAAAGAACCTCCCTGTATTCTAAAAGCTAAACTTCAGAAAGAAGGATTTTAGACATCATATTCTTCCTCACACCACTGTACTTTGAAAAGATCACAAATCTCAGAGAGCACAAGGAATTTTAAATTCTAGGTGCAATCTTTTTTCATTTAAGTGTGAAAACAAAATTTTAAAAGAAATATAGACTATAATGTTTTACTGACCATGAGTCTCTTCTGCAAAAATAAAAATATCATAACTTAGAGAGACAAAAGACCAAGTAGGGAAGAATGTATGGATCTGAGAGTGACCTCACTGAATGGTCTCCTGGAACACAACCCCAGGTGGCTTGAACGTGAGGAATTTAGACACTTGTGAATTCTAATGGTTAAAGATACCTACTGCTTCTTACCACAAAATCCAATAAAAATCCAGAAAGAAAAACTTGTGCAAGCATATGGTTCAAATATATTTGTTTAAAAAAAACACTTCATTTGTAAGTTACCAAACGACTGAGAGGAAACAATCCATTTACTGTTGAACTGCAAGATACTGAGCAGAAAACATGCACCCCAAACTAACCAGGATATCTTCTGCATGTTAAGCAATTTGAAATGCTATTACATTTATTGATTTGTTTGTCTGTGGGGTCTGTTAATTTTTTTCCTGTGGGTAGAAAGAAGGGTTTATTCAAACTGTCAAGGCTATCTCTGGGGGGTGAGCAGAGAGAATAACAAGAAAATGTGGGGAGAACCTGCCAATTTTAAAGAGACAGATTGTGGTGGGAAGAATCCTGTGAGCTAAAGCAGCCTGGGAGTTAGAGTAGTGGGAGGTGGGCACGTGAGCCAGGATAGCCTGAGGAGTTAGCTCTGCTATGGACATGTCTGAGTTAATAGAGAACTACATGCCTCATTGTGGAGGCAGTCGGCTGGAGGGGCTGATAAGTGAAGTAAGGGTGGTGGTGGCGCACGCCTTTAATCCCAAGACAAGGGAGGCAGGGGCAGGCAGATCTCTCTGAGTTTGAGGCCAGCCTGGTCTACAGAGCAAGATCCAGGACAGGCACCAAAACTACCCAGAGAAACCCTGTCTTGAAAAACAAACAAACAAACAAAAGTTAGAATGTGTTTATGGGGAGAAGGCAGTGCAAAATTACCATGGCATACATTTGGAAGAGGACAGCATTTAGAAGTTGGTTTCTTCCTTCTAACACATGACTAGAAGGGATCAAATCCAGGTCAACAACCTTGGTGCAAAGTACCTTTAGAACCCTCTTGTCAGCCTTTAAGTAATTTAATTTTCTCAACAGTCTTGAGATGAATGACGTGATAAAATTAACTCAAAATGCAATTACCTTCCTTCTCCACTCTCCAATCAAAAAGGAAGTAAGACTCAGTGCCCAAGGGACAATATGTGAAATATGTAATGGGAAGATTCTTGGCTCTACATTTAAATATATTAAGTACCCATCTATCAAGATATCCAAATGATTCCTCATTCAAGTAAAAGGTTGAATTAGTAATTTATTTTCTCATTTCCATATTGAACAAATATTTATAATACTCTTATAGGTGAAGAAGCATATTCAGAATACAAAGAAATATAAAAATATAGCTATCTGCATATAAAGTAGAAGAAAATCTGCCAGATTTTTCTGGACATTCTGGAAAGAAAAAGGCATGGTTGGAATCAAGACTCTTATTCCTGGGATCTCTTGTCTGCTCAATATTGTTTCAGATGGTTTTGACTGTTTGGTCATAGTAAGTCAAAATTAGCCTTCTAGGTATTTCCAGGAGAACACTGAAATCCTAAACTATATTTAGACAATGGACATACTTCACTGTTTGATCCTTTGAATGAAAGTTTCAGTATTCTATGATGGTGTTTCATTTGGCCTTTCTTATTTTAAATAATGCATGAGAAAAGGGAACCTGAGAGAGTGATGAGCCTACAATACTGAAGACATTCATACAGGTACAGAGACAGAAAGAGAAAGATGTAGAAGGCAATCAAGGCCATGTGATGGTGAGTTACATGCTCAGTGAAAACCTTATAGCAAAGGAAGAAATTGAGAAACATTGTGTGATACTTACAAACTCAACCTGTAATCTACCATGGGAATTTGACCTTTGAGAAGTTTCAAGTTCCCACATCTATAATAGGTGACTGAGACATTTAAAAATTAACTAAATCGTGTGATTCAACCTCGTCCCATAATATAAGTCAATGCAACAAATGACATAGATATTATTATAGAAACATTAATTCCCAGAAATGGCATGCTTACAAAAATTGACTCAGTTAATTAATTTCTTTGAATGATGAGGTTTAAGGGATTCAGTAAGCATGAACAGGAAAAGCATGAGAGTCAGTAAAATATTAACAGCAGTGTTAGACCAGGAATGACAATTTTAACACTGTTTCATGCTTCATTAATCTGTTACATTTTCTGTCCACAAATCTAGTAACCAGTTCAAAACCTTGATCACACTCCGCAATAACACATTACAAATATGAGAGTTGTGATCTCTTTTGTGTCAATAGGCAACACAGAATATCTAAAGAAGGAGATATCACAAAGAAGAATGGCCCCTTAAGCAGATAGCTACGTAGTGTAAGTGTAGTTGGTTTTTACCTTCATTCTTTACTGGGAAGTTCTCCCTTCATGGTTTAATTGCTTTATATAAAGAGATTGAGTAACAATTGAAGTACCACAGACTTTTTAAAACACATCAGTATAGTGGTATTTTATTTGTACTGAAATTATAACTAAAGTTGCCTGGGGATCAGAGCTAATAGCAAGCAGAGCAGAGCTGGGCGTTCATGGCACATGCCTTTAATCCCAGCACTTGGTAGGCAGAGCTAGGTAGATCTCTGTGTGTTCAAGGATACAGCCAGCATTGGAGACACACACGCCAATGTGTGTCTGGAGGTCTGTACAGACAGGCAGTGATGAGGCAGTCACGTGGTTGGGTTTACAACCAATGAGAAGGCAGAACAGAAAGTATATAAAGACAAACAGACAGGAAGTAGGTCCCTCTTTCGGAGAGGTCTCTTGGCTGAAGAGTCTAGCTGCAGCAGGCGGGTAAGGCTCTTAGCTCTGACCTCTTGGGCTTTTATCTTTACATTGGCTCTGTGTTTCTTATTTAATAAGACGGTTGGTTACATCTACACATCAGCATGTATATATTTCCTCTGAGAATTCTGTAGGAAACAGCTTATTTGTTTAAATAAGGTATGTAACAGTTTACCACACAGCAGGCTGCCATTAAAACATATTTAACCTAGCACTTGGGAGGCAGAGGCAGGCAGATCTCTGAGTTTGGGGCCAGCCTGGTCTACAGAGCTAGTTCCAGAGGAGCCAGGCCTACACTGTCTTGAAGCCCCCCGCACACCAAAAAAGGACAAATTTGATGTGGCTCATGCATCATCTCTGTACATTGATAAGAGAGAGCTACTGCTATTCTAGCACTCTCCAGATTGGTAGGTGAGGACTTAGGGGATGTTGGACTTGTCAAGATCTCACAGAAGGACAGGATCCAAAGCCCGAGATTTGAAATGATATGCCATCCTAGAATGAGTTCTTGTACATCACCAAAAAGTTCACAACTTGATAAAACATTCCTATTAAGACATAAGTACACATAAATATACATATACAGAGATACCTATGTGAACACATAAAAGAAAATGAATTGAGATAATTATAACTAAATAGTAGGATTATAAGTATCCCTCTAATTGTTGACTTTACCCTTTCCTATTCAATTGTAAATTTCTAAAATGGACATTTACTGTTTTGAAAATTGGGTTAGATGGAAATTGCAATCAGTCTCTCCTAATTTAATAAACAACTTTGGATACAATTGTATAATGATGTCAATATAAGATTACAATAGTAAGAAACACAATTTATATTTGTACCAATAAGTCTAATTAGTTTTTCAAGTACTTAGGGATTATTGAGACATTTTCTGCTTTTAGAAACATTGCCCCTAACTAGATTCTGTACTCAAGAGTTTTGTTCTCACCCTGGGAATATTATTCAAACAACTATTCCTGTATTGTTTAGTAAGTCAGAGTTCTCAAGAGTATCCAGTTGTTTTGAGATTTAAGTATAATAGGTATTTTAAATTTACTACATCACAGAATCAATGTAACAGATACAACATAACCATTTATAATATATGACATCTATCATAGAAGCAATTAATGACATTTTTATTTTATTCTACTTATGTCTTTAATTCACTGATATCTCTGAATGCAGCAGTTGAAGCTCTGTGCTCAACCCCCGCCCTCCCTATAGAAATTTGGCTTTGCTGACACCCACTACCCTTGGATAGTGTCATAGCTATGGACAATTATTTTTCCCCAATGTCTTGTTTCATTTATAGCTGCTATTTGTATCATAACCCTTAACTAGTTTCTGCATTAACATTTAAAAATGACAAAAAGCTACTTATATGAAAACATGTTGAAAAACTTTAGTACTAAACAATTCAAACAATTTCCATCTCTTTTAAGTTTGAACAAGACAGGTAGAAATGTTGGAGAAAAAGGACCCACATTTCAATTGACTTACATTATTTCTGAATGTTCTGGTTTTTGTTTTTGTTAGTGTTGTTTGTTTTTTAAGGCAAAGGTGGTGGATGAATCCAAGGAAATAGCATCATCTAGACACCATGGGATTGAAACACATATGAACCCACACAGACTGACAGAACACCAAAGACCTCCACAGGTTCAAACTAGACAAAAACTCAACACTAAAAGGGAAATTAGCCACAAAATCCCACCCCTAACCAAGAAACTATTTGTAATTGATACATATTCAGAAAAGGAAAATCAGTTTTCTTTGATAGAGTGTCACTGTTTATACCAACCACACTCCAGAGCAGGCCCCACAGCCGGAAGTAGTTATGCAACACAGACTCCATGTTATCTCGTGTAATTTTTATTTTGCTTTGGTAATTTTTTGTCTTATTTGGTTTTGTTTGTTTGTTTTGATTTTCATTTCTTTTATGTGTGAAAGAATATAAAGTTGGGTGGGTAGGAAGGTAGGGGGAATCTAGAAGGAGCTAGGGGAGGGGAAATAATATTATCAAAATATATTGTATGAAATTCCTAATTAAAAATTAATTGATCATACATATACATACAAAAAATTAGATAGTGTCTCCCATGAACATAAATGTCTGTAATAATAAAGACTGAATTTTAAATTCTAAAGACCTGAAATAGTAGATATAATGAAATATTGAAAAATGTACATTTAAAAAACACTCTGAAACAAGTGCGCATCCTTTAAGCCTGAATTTTCAGACATCGTGCCCACGGTAAAAAACTAGGTTCAGATTATATTATAAAAGTAAATATCATAAAATAGAAATACTTTCAGTGAACATGGACATGTAGAATTGTTTTAAGTGTTTTAATATATTGTATGAAATATAATTAAAATAAAGTAATTTTGAAATCAAATGCAACAGAATTATGATTTACAGGTGTTATTTGCTTACTAATAGGATGAACTTATTAATTATATCTCTTTCACAGATAAGGATTCAGATTTTACTTAATTCAAAAGATGCATAAAGTTACAACTTGGTAAGTATTTGAAAATAAATTCAGATACAGTAACCATCTTAAGTTTTATTTTGAGGGAAGAGTAAACTCTGGAATGGAAATTTCCCAAGCTAGCATATTCACGTGGAATTAAAATGGACCATCTGGACCTAAGATCAGTGTTCAATCCACATGACTTCAACAGATTACAGATCTTAAGCAGACTTAACTTGCTTCCAATTGGCTTAGTAGTTTTAAAAACAAAATCCTCAAAACTATTCCGATACACCTACCATTAAAATAATTGGCTTTATTCCATGAACAGTATTTTGCACACAGAAAATGTTCTATGAATACCTAATACATCATGATTAATTACAATGCGTTTCTTAACCAGATGAAAATCAAATACAGCCTGTGAATCTTCCAGTCATTTTTCTTAAAATCCTTTAACTGAAATAGCTAGGGATCTTAATGACCTTCAAAAGTCAATAACGCTCTTTAAAAATTTCAATACATTTATTTATTTAATTGGTGGGGGGAATGGACATGTCATGGTGTGCTAGTGGAGGTCAGAGAACAATTGTCAGGAGTCAGTTCTCTACTTCGACCATATGGCTTCCAAGAGTCAAACTTCGTTCCCCAGCCTTGGCAGCAAGCGTCTTAACCCACTGAGTCATCTCACCAACCTTCAGTTTTCACTCTTTAAACAATATTTCTGTAAGTGAAATTTTCTGTGTAATAAATGTTATAAAGTTCAACACTAAGAAGAAATTAATATACCTCTCCTGTCCATGTTCTCAGTCTATTTTCTCTGAAAATAAACTTAAGAATGAACGAATATATTCAGTGGTAGGGAAGGAAGGACGCCAGTTACTTTTGTTTAGGAATCCTCATTATGAGAATAAAACTGGGTTTAAACATCTTTCTTGTTCTATTGCAAATAGAAACCAGAAGGCATGAGGGAGAAGAGTGCACGTAAGAGAAGTGGGGGAAAGATGTAGCGAGAAATTATCAAAACAAAAGTGTAAATCTCTCCAGATGCTATAAGAAAGGGCTGTGGCCCATATGGTCTGCTGCATTTCACCATAAACTGAGGAGTCCTTCATATAGAGTATGTGTGTTCTGAAATGCCAGGGAGTGCATTAAGATATCTTGGCTCTAACTAGAGCCTCTGTAAATGTCAGCACATTTATCATACTGTTTAGGCGCCACACTACTTAAAACCACAGCAAAGGATTTATCTCTTTCCATTTTGTTTGGGGTCAAAAGCTTCCCCCAAACTACTGCCCCAAGTTTCAAGTTACTTTGTTTTTCTCAGTCTTAACCAACATATGAGACTCCAGGGCCTCTCGGGAAAAATAATCTAAATTAAATTAATTAATGATTTATAGAATGTAAACTCATTAAGTTTATTGATGATTGTAACATTAAAGACCAATCTGGGTAAAAGAAAAACACAGAGCAAAATTTGATTTTGAGGAAGTATAAAAATAAGTTACCTTCTTAAAGCATTCCATAGCTTATTAGAAGTATGACAAAATAAATAAATGGCAACATGATGATAAAGGCAATTTTAAAACACATTTATACTTTCCAAGCTTTTAGGAGATCTACTATTATAGCATATTTTGAACAAAAGATTGTGTGCATCACTCATTTCATATATAGCATATTTATTGCTACAGTTACTGAATGCTTTCACATGGGTGAAGTTTATTTTCTGTTGATTATTTAAGCTACTATTGAATTTGTTAAAATTATAATCAATATTATTTAACAGAGGCAAGTAATTTTTGTCTAGATCACAAGCTAATGTGGTGAGGCCAACTAGAAGAAAGTATTCTCTTCTATCTAAATTTAAAAATATAGCATCAATAGTGTAAGGAAAATCTTTTAATTAGCAATGATTCATTTTTATTTATTTAGGAGTATTTTGATATAGGCACAAAATGGCTAATAATTACCTTAAAATTTCTGAGTGAATGGAATTTCAAGTATGAAAATCTTTCTCAAGCCCCATTAGTAAAGCATACACCATAAATTATTTACTAAAAAAGCAAAATAGTTAAGAAAATTGAAACCTGTATGTAAAGCAAGACCATATGTCAAAATCAGACCCAAATCCTTTAAGGTAGGTGATGACCAGAAATGGTTGGTGTGGTGACGTCTGTAAGGGCTGTAGGCTGTTAGGTGGTAAGGCATCACCAAATCTCCCATTTGTAAGCATGTGGAATGCTAAATCATGGAGTGACCTTTAGAAGTCAAAATCAGTAATAAATACAGAGGAAAGAGGGTGCTATATTTATTTATAAGTGGCTGTGTGTGAACACTGTCATGTCACCAGTTAACAGGATACATGCATGTTCTAAACTTACTTTTTTATTGTTTCATAAAGAAAAACTGAAGGCTGATTTTTATGGTGTTTTGGAAAAGGTTAGCCACACCACAAATGCTTGTTAACTGAAATTATATTTTACATTTTACCATCAGACAATATGCATTCATTGAAACATATTTCATGCATAATTCCACTCCAGCAAATTCTATATGCTAAACTAAGCAATTCCCTCAAAAACATAGCTGCTTCTCCCTCATCTAATGCACGACTCTCTTGCATGACACTTGCCCTGTTTCAAATCTAGGGTCCGTGTTCTCATTATCATGAGTTTTTTCTACTACATGATGATGTGTTATTATGAGTTTGATTTTTTTCCCACAATGGGTTGGACTTTTAACTTTCCCAGAAATGAAGATAGCATGGCAAAGAATAGGCTGGGAAAGGGAATTCAGTTATCCTCTCTTCCTCCCATGCTTGTTTCTTTCTTGTTATGACACGCACAACCAAACTGTCTTCTGGAATGTTTTCATTCAAAGCAGTACTGTGCTGTAGACACCCTGATATATCCCAGAGCATACTGTGAGTCTCTGGTGCCTCCTTTGTTTAGCACACTACACAGATGTGCTGCTTTGCATGATTGATTCTCAAGTCTACAATTTTGTATTGACTTCTGCAAAAGAGGGGCATAATTTTACTGGCTATGTTTTTAAATAACAATAAGGTAAAAAAAATCTCTAGATTCAGATGTTATTATATCCAGAGTAGACTGTCATGTAAGATGATTAACTTAAATGCATTGCATGCTGAAGTATTTTTTAAAATGAAGGTACCAGAAATAAAATCCCAGACATACCTTCGTTTATGGGCACCACCTTTGTGGTCCTCAGGAACAAACTTATTAATGTATGCAATACTATAAATGTAATAATTGTCATGGTATATAACATTCAGATGGAGAATTTGTGTTCTATCATTTAATAATGCTGTGGCCTGTATGCAAGTGTTCAAAATCATTAGTAAATAAGAGAGGCGGGAATTTCTGTTCTCATAAAGCTTAAGTTTTGCACCCCACCCAAGTCAACCCAAGGTAGCATAGCGAACCAGCTATGAGATATCTAACCAGTGAGGTCCAGTTCATTCATCATTGTCCCTGACACAAGCACCTATAACAGCACTGACTGAACTAAGATGAAAGTCAGATTGATTTTAAAAATCTTATGTCATGACAAAGACTGCAAATTCGAGTCTCTACCTAGTTTAACCTTCTCCCCATATTTTGTTTCCTGACTTAATTACTTAAACATGGGGACTTAAGATACCAGCAATTGACATACTATCCAAAACCTTAGTATTAAAATGCCTCCAACTATACATTTTGAAAGTCTATCATTCAAATTCATGATAACCCATACCTGCTTGTGTTGATAAACACATAATTGTTTTTCCTCTGTGTGAATAATAGACAACAAATTATATTCGTGAAAATGCATATAAATCAGAATTAAACAAACAGAACAGATATCAAGATTGTCTACCGCTTACAACATTTAAGTATCTAATAGTAGTTGTTATATATTTATCTATTGATTATTTATGGTTCTGTGTACTAAACTATGTTCCTTGTCCAGGCTGGCCAAGATTTCTACCTGGGAGCAACATGTTTAAACTTTAATTTTTTATTATAAAACATGAACATCCATGTAGTGCAATAGTAGCATCTTGAGCTCAGGAGTAATCAGCTTTTCTAAAGCAGTATTTCAAGGAAAGCAAATCTTTATTATAACTTGCAAGAGATGACGGCAAAATGGTAAATGTAGGGTGGACATGAGAAATGGTAAATTGAGAATGGTACATGATTTCAAAGTGTTCAAACTGAAAAGAGAATGAATATTTTCATTACCCCAAGCATGTTTTGGGATCCAAAGAACCAATCCATTTCAATGTAAACCACAGCAATGGCTCATTCCATGTAACAGTGTATTATGTCCTGGCAAGGAGCCCATAGCAACAGCAGTTGCCTTACCTTGTGAACTTCATGAAATGAAAAGTTCTGTATGACAAATGTTGTGACCAGTCTTGCTCCAGAGAAAAATCAATCCTGAATGCAAAGACATGGTTGGTGAGGATTATTGTTTGAGGGTTGTTGCATCTGAATAGGATATAAGCTGGTGTAATATAATAAAATTATCATATGTAAAATAATATATATTATTAAAAATATATTTTAGTATGCTTTTTGCAAACTATTTAGTTGATATCTGGAGACATGAGGTTTGAAGTGAATAAAAGGGGCCCAGAGCTTATGACAGTTAAGTCACATTCTTCAGGGATTAAAGAGATAGGGTTCAGAAAAAGAAGTTTCATGCTGCTAAAATTAGACAGAAAAAAATAGACTAAAGAAGTGAAATTGTAAATTTTAGCAAGGCTAAGAAAATTTTATAAATAATGTGAGTTTACAAACAATAGCTAAATGTGTTCATTAAAGTTAGACTTATGCATAAGGAGTTAGTCTTATATATCATCATTTGTCTTCTCTGTGTATACAGTTTTTCAGGAATCCAGAGTGAAAATCAATAAAGTCTGTTAATAAGCAGGATAAAGAAAACATTGAGCCAATCTTCTCAGGATTTATAACTGTGTGGGAATTAGCTTTAGAAGTTGGTGGTGTCGTTGTTCAGCTCCTAGACAGACTTGAGAGCTTAATTATTAACCATAAAGTCCATTTATAGAATTTCACAAACATGGTCAGTCCTAAGAGCTCCAGGCTGTTTATCATCCTGCTCCCAGAGTTGACAAGGTCATGCAGAATTCCCAAGTGAAGACAGAACATAACCTCCAGGTCCAAATTCCCCAGGTTGGAGTGAAGGTACACTGGCCTGGGAAAATGATAAGGAGCCAGCTGGGTATTTTATCTTTTCCAGATCCTGCAAAACATCTCTTTGAAGGCTATTTCACCTTTGTGCAATCCCACCCCCATTCCATTAGCAACTGTTCAGTTATCTCAACAGCTTCTCCTGGGTTAAGTGAATTTGCTTCGGGGTCCTGAAAGGAAACCAGGCCCTTACAAGTTGCTAATGTGTGCGTACTAACTCACAACCAGGGCATTTATAAACTCACTTGTAAAGTTTACTGGGGTCCTTCATGTCCTGCATTACTTTTGCATTCCATGGTGAGCCACATACTACAGTGCTCCCATGTTTTCATTCTGTAATCATGAACATCTGTGAC
This sequence comes from Peromyscus nudipes, assembly GCA_902168325.1. Lineage (NCBI taxonomy): Eukaryota > Metazoa > Chordata > Mammalia > Rodentia > Cricetidae > Peromyscus > Peromyscus nudipes. Next base: position 23,121 of record CABHPH010146393.1, read on the forward strand.
AGCATCAGAGCCAAAATAAACAGAATGAAACAGATGATGCTGTAGGATTATGCTAAACAATTTTTAAACAGGTTCAGATTTATGTCCAAGGAAGTACAAAGGATCCACATATACTAATTCTTGTTTGCAAAAGAGAGAGAGAGAAAGAGAGAGATCATGATTACAGCTAATTTATTCTTCAATAAATAAATGATTTCTGCACCAACCAAGGAGCCTGCTTTCTCATTAAGTTTCAATATATCGCCGACAGTGTTTTTATTTTTGTCTCTAAGATGAAAGCCCATCTGTTTTAGTGAAGAAAGTTCTGAAAGTGTTTGGTGATCACTGCTATCAGTTTGCTCCTGGCTCACAGAAAGCCCTGGTCATCTCTGTTATGGTTACTGTCCAGCTTTGTGTGCACAAAACAAAGTTCATAAACTCATAGAAAGGGCAACAGAAGGCTGGCTCTTCCCATTGTGTTGCAGAATAAAGCAATCCAGACAGAAGTGAGGACTGAAACACCGTGTTTAAAGTGTACTTTTTCTGATAAAAGTGCTTGTATTGGGTTTTATTCAAGATTGGTTTATTTTTCTTTCTTCTTTTCCCTCTAAACTGTTCTGTCCTTTGGGGTTTTTGTTTATTTGTTTGTTAGTCTGTTTTTCTATTTATTTGTTTGTTTGTTTATTTATTTATTTGCTTACTTACGTATTTTATATGTGTCCTTTACGTATGTGTCCTGGCCACCATTTTCTCTCTCTCCTCTCCTCTCAATCCCTTCCCCCATCCCTCCTCTGCCCCCACCTCCCAATCCACTCCTCCTCCATTTCTGTTTAGGAAAAGGCAGGCCTCCCATGGATATCAGCAAAACACAGCATATCAAGTTGCAGTAAGACTAAGCAGCTCCCCATGTATTAAGGCTGGGCAAGGTGGCATCCTCTGGTTTTAGATGTGCTTTCCAGTAGTAGCGTGTAGTTAGAATGTTATTCCATTGTCTACTCTGAAATTCTTTGCCTTCAATGACATTCAATTTGACTATATTTTATTGCCAGTCATTTGGGTTTTTTGTTTTGTTTTGTTTTTTTGTTGTTGTTTTGGTTTTGGGGTTTGTTTTTTTTTTGCTCATTTCTAGAAATTTGATTTTTTTTCTAAGACAAGTAAGTATGCTGTTGAATCGCTCACCCTTGTTTTACATTTCTTGTTTCTTTCAGATTTTCAAAAACCTCCTTTGCTTTTTATTTCTATCAGAGTACAGCTAGCTACTTTTTGCTGTCTCCAATCATGTAACTTGCACCCTGTGATGATTAGCATTTATTGTTTATTCTTGCCCTGCTGGCCCTTGCTCATAGCATTTGGTTTTCTTTTGTATTCTGGGACTTTGGAGGGACAAGCTTGTTGTTGTAAAGACATTCATGAAGTTCTTTCAGAAATAGGCGAAATTACCTTCAGGACGAAATTGGCTTTCCTTCTGGGGACAATGTCAGTCTGAAAACACTTCATATTAAGTTCATAGTTTGAGGATATTGGGAGGTTTGGGGGTCTTTGCAGTAGTCACAGGGGCTGCGCTCTTAACAAGTATTTACGGTTGTTTTGTGGGGTGTAAGTTGTTCTCCAGGTCTACTGGATTAGCAGGGTGTTATAAAAGCGGGTCTGCTCCTTGAATCTTGCCATCTCTGAGGCATGCACAAGGACCAGCTCGCTTTCTGCCACAGATTGAAGCAGCGTTCAGTCCTCAGCAGACACCAAGCAGATGCCAGTGCTGTAAGCTAAGGATTCTCACTGTCTACAGCGAGGGGCCGCGAAAGCCAACTTGCATTTAGGTAAACTATGTGGTCTCTTGGTGGTAGAGAGTAGAGCCAAACAATCTGTCTCTTCTTTTTTTTCTCAGTGAAGAGTTTTATTCGATGGGGGGACGGGAAGGATAGAGAGAGAAAGAGGGAAAGGAAGATATATAGAGAGAAAAGGGTGAGGGGTGCACATCTCGTGGAAAGAAAGCAGAAGGAGAGGAGTCTATACCTTCTTGATGACCGAACTAATGGTAGGCGAGCCTGCAACATATTCCCCATTCCAGAGCTTTGGCTTCTGTCCCAATCTCTCTTTAAGACCACTGAATTTGAAGCCCAGATCTATTTAGCCAAAGCCTTGCAGGCATGTGTTTGTAGTTTTGACCAAAATACCCAAGATATTAACTATAGAAAGGAAAGATTTATTTTAGTTTTTGATTCCAGAAGACACACTCTCTAGTCTTTGGCCCTGCCTGCTCTGGATCATGGCGGAGCGGACTATCATGAAAGCAGGACCATGTGGCAAGGGCTACCCCTACTTGTGGTCCCCAAGAAGTGAGAGCAAGAAGCACAGAGATGGAGGATGCCCTGGGCAAGATACACTTTCTCAGCCTCGGGAACATACTTCCTCAATCAAGCCGTACATCTTATAGTTACCAGAACCCTCCAAAATAGAAACGCCAGCTACGGGAAAATAGTAGTACTAAATACTAATAAGTTTACTTAGCTTTCTTTTCTTTTATTCTTTCCATGCTGCCAAGCCTGACTCCAGCTTCTGGGCTCCCTCTGTTTCCTGGACACTAGTTCTACAGGATTCTGACACCATGCCTGGCTTAGTTAGCGGTGACATCATAATCACTATTCTACTATTGCTATTAGTCATATGCCAAGGACACATACCATCTCATTTAATCATCAAACCCTAAGAAATGAATCATTTTCCAGAAAAGCAATTGCAAGCACAGAAAAGGTAAATTGCATAAAGTCACACATTTAATCAGCAAGTGACGTAAATAAAAATATCCCTTGATATCATGACTTAAGCCCACCATCTTTATTGTAAGACTTTATATGTATATGTTAGCTTCCGTAGAGCAATTGTGTTAAAACATGGGAGGGTAGCAAACATGCAGCTAATGGTGACAACGTTTGATATTCCCCAAAAGCCAAGTAAATATGTCTGTATTTCCATTTTGTCATGAAACCCTTCTTTGGTTTATAAATGGGTTAGTCTCTTCAAAAGTTAAGCCTCCAAAAACTTCACAAATTTTACATTTACAATCAGAAACATACATGGCCAGGTCACTACAGTAATATGAAGCTCTTTTTTTAATTTTAACAATTTTAGTAATTAATTCTGTGTTTCTACTTTACTATTTTATAAATAGAGATCTGTTCTTAAAGGTTTACGGTTTATAGAAGATCATGCAATGAACAATTCCAAAGGAACTCTTAGGAAGCAAATTCACCTGTTACATACAAAGGGAGAACTCTGAGTTATCAGTTCAATAGAATAACAGTTGCACAGGGGAAGCATGGGTGAACTGCTATTAATTTTAGACAGAAAAAAAATGTTACACATCATGGACAAGATAATGAGATATAATACTGTTATTATATTTACAAATATAACAACCTGTAAGGTATTAACGTTAATTAAAACACATGTACATGCATAATTTAAAAAATTGCCCCAAGAATTTGACACCTACCAAAAACACTCATTCTTTTAAGGGATAAGAAAAGTGTAAAGGAAGTATAAAAGTTCAATTAAATTTTCCAAACTTTCCCCAAATCCTAAAATACCAAGATATTTGAATTACTCTTTGCCATTTGGCTAATGATTGAATTGGAATTACTTTGAAATCAGTTGTTGTCAACAAACTTATTAGTTTCCCAAGAATTGGTCAATTGTTTCTTTTTTAGAAACACATTAATAAAGTTGACTGAAAGGAGTTGGATTGGGATCATGTTGACTGAAATAACTGTTGTTTTCCTTGAAATGTTATGGACCAGATCCAGAAGAACAACCTTAAGTCACTCTTTCCAGTTATAACAAACCTAAACATTTTTGAGGTTTCTGGAGGTGGAGTCATGGTCTTCATGCAAAGCAGGTGCTCTTACCCTGAGCTCTTCCCTATCTCTTCAACACTAACTTTTAAATTACCCTACCTCCCCTAAGTCCATAGTGTAACTTCTGTGTGTGCACTTTTTTCCTTTCAGTTCTAGAACTTCCTCTTTGGACTTCAGCAGCTTTGCGAAGTAGTATGTTTACCTTAAAAATGAACACTGCAGGGCATACAGAGATGGGTCAACAGCGAAGAGCACTTGCTGATTTAACAGAAGAATTTAGTTTGGTTCCTGGAACACACATGGCAGCTGACTGTAACTCCAGTTGTAGGATGTCTGACACATTCTTCTGGCTTCCGTGAGCACCAGATATACCTATGATGTACATATAGACATATAGGCACTCAGACATACACATAAAAAAAATCTTCAAAAATAAATGAATAAATACCAAGGTATACCTGTGAACACAAAATCCAATTTTGATTAAAAATAAACAAACAAACAAAAAATACAGGCTGGTGAGATGACTGAACAAGGACATGTATATACCTTCCACCAAGTCTGAGAACTCAAGGTAGACCTCTGATACTCACATGGAGGAAGGAGAGAATAGACTCACATAAGTAGTCCTCTGGCCTCCACTTAAAGTCCTTGTACTTGTACACAGACATAAATAGTACTTACAATAATATTAATAATAACTTTAAAATATTACTTTAAAACAACTTGTTAAAGTAAACATGTTATTTCAGAAAACTAAGTAGCCAATATTATAGCTTTTATAAAGACAAACTCACAAACCTAGCAGGAATCCTTTGGAAGAGCAACAACTTCTGATGATAAACCAAATTATCTCAAAAGATAGTTCAATTTTCTCCTAGCCTCAAGAATATTAAGAAAAATCTATGTTTTGAGTTTTGCTGTTTGGTACTTTTTAATAAGGAAGTTACCAAATGACTTAGATTCATTCCCATTGGGATATCTATCTATCTGTATCTATCTATCTCTGTCTCTCTCTGTCTGTGTGTACATATTTGAGTCTATATGTTTGTCTCCATGTATACACATGTGTGTATGCATATGTTGATTCAAAACTGGGTAATAGTGAGTTTCTCTGAGATCCAGCAAAATGGCACTGCTGTGTTTTTTATCCTGGCCAAAAAAAAAAAAAAAAGATAGCAATGATCCTAAACTCATCAACTCATCACTAAGAATAATAGTTCATCAGTCTTCCTTTTAATTTCTAGTAAGTGAAGTAGGAAAATACATTTTTGTTTTTTCATTCTATTTCTGTTAGGACAATGCAGTATCATTTCTCAACTGCAGGTTTTTAAGAGAGATAGAGAAGGTCAGTGAGGTGAAGTCATGAGACTTGATTTATGTGGTACGGTCTCAGAACTCTATGGAACTAGTGAGCTGTAACACATGAGGCCCCAGGACAGCCTTTAGACTAATGATTGTTAAACAACCATCATTAGCTCTGTCTCTTAGGATCATGAACTCATATTAACCTACATATACTATAAAGAGTTTCAAAATATAGACTGTAAAAAATCACACACAGAAATGTGGAAAATTTGTTTTCATTGTGACTTTCCCCACCAGCATCTTTTGACTGGATCCACTCTGTACCTGCTCAGAATCATTTCAAATTTTTCATCATCTTCACAAATACCAAAATCCTCTACATCTTTCATAATCAATATTAATTTGCTTTTCTTATCTTCAAATCAATGTCTACTTGCTCAAGACCATCACATCTATAACTGTGAAACTATCATGAATACGTAACATTGCATAAGAAAAGACAAATGAAGAAAGATAGCGATGAAAATATTAAACTTTTGGTCATAAAACGATGGTGCATCCAAGAAAATCTTTTTGGGAAAGAGACACAGGTTAAATCTCTTTTTTAAATTTGAGTGAGATGTTGACTGGACATTCATAATGTAACCTAAGTGGATTAGAAATACTAATTTTATATTTTAAAAGTTTAAACAGTTATCTCCATGCAGAGTCCAAAAATGCACCAATGTACTTATTCTAGACATCAGTGTTTCATGAACACCTTTTGTTCATCAGTCTTTTAGCATTTTGTTGACATTGTTTTGTTTTGTTTTTTGTTTTTTCCTTTAGATAGGGTCTAGTTCTCTAGCACTGGCTAACCTTGAACTTTAAAAAATCCTTCTACCTAATACTCCAGCATTGTAAGAATATAGGGACATACTACCTTGCCTGCTTAAGCTCCTTGAGACATCTTATTTCATCTGGAGAAATACCTATGCCTGACCAGCTAGCTGTTCTTTAGCTGCTTAGTCCTAATCTTAATCAAGACTTTACAGGAAGTTTGTCAATTTGTTCAAGTGAAGCTATGGCCCCCTGCATTATGAGAGGCTCTATACAGGAGGTTCATTATGCATTATGGTCATGCTCAGACCCGTGGTCTTATTATTTACTCATCTTGACCCACAGAAGTTTCAGACAAATCAAACCTGTTCTTTTCCAGGAAGGTGATGACAAATAAAAAAGATAGACTACTTAGAAAATGTTGAAGACTTCTCCAAAATGGCTTCCATGGTGTTCTTAGAAGACTAGGTGAACAAAACCATTGAAAAAGCAAATAAGGAATATAATTTATTAGGTTCCATGACAAAACAAAGGGAAACAAAATCAAGAAAAAGAAAACATACAAAGTGGACAACATGATTGGTGGTAAACTGTGGCTGATTTGCTCACTGTTGTAGAAGGATGTGTCCATGGAAAGACACCTTTGACATTACAAAAGAGGAATGTTGAGCCTTAGGGGGTCAAACAAGAAATAATAGCACTTAATCTGCTCAGAGCTAATGTCTTACAGACATAGGAATTAGAAGGAGAAGGTGTGAAGTTTGGTATTCCCTTTACTGATACTAAACTTCATGGAGAACACAAGTTTGGATGTGAGAGAGAGAGAAGACTAAATGCCGCAGCTGTTCAACCACATGCCTTACCCTCTTGATAAGAAGGGAGGGCAAATCAGACCTTGCTTCCTGTGAGCACACAATGACGTCCAGTGGAGGGGGCTGAATCCCTCATCCCTACTGACTTACAGTTTACCTTCCCCTTTTCAGAAAAGGAGGGAGTCAGGGTGTAGAAAAGGGCAAACTATTAACAGACAATGTAATGACTGGGTGACTCTATTATAAAGACATGATAAAAGCAAAATAAAAATGTGATTGGGTGAACAGGCATGCTAGTTGGAGAGGGGGACCTGGGGGACTGTGCCTGCATGTATGTGTGGTATGTTTTGTATCTATGTGTGTACATTTTCATGTTTACAATACCTGTGCCATGACCCATGGAGGTCAGAGGGCTGTCTCCGCTGACAGTTCTCACCTTGTCTCTTACTTCCCTTTTCTCCCAGTTCCTTTTTTCTGGCTTTATCCTTTTCTTTGAATAATGCATTCTTGACTCTAATTGTTAGGTATCATTGCAAATGAATAGAACGAAAAACTCTGGTGAGTTTCACTTGAATTACACATGTTATTTATACACTGACTTCCACCTATTATAGGTATGTTTAAGTAGAAGTTTAATAGTTTGATTCTTTGTGACTTTTTCCGACAACTTGTTATTTTATCTCCCTTCCTTCATCTGTATTTATCTTCCTCGATCCTCCTTAACTGGAGACCCCTCTTTTTTCCTCATTTCTACCTTCAGATCCCTTCTTGATAAGAAGGGAGGGCAAATCAGACCTTGCTTCCTGTGAGCACACTATGACTTCCAGTGGAGGGGGCTGAATCCCTCATCCCTACTGACTTACAGTTTACCTTCCCCTTTTCAGAAAAGGAGGGAGTCAGGGTGTAGAAAAGGGTAAACTATTAACAGACAATGTAATGACTGGGTGACTCTATTATAAAGACATGATAAAAAGCAAAATAAAAATGTGATTGGGGGGAACGGCATGCTATTTGGGGGGGGGGGGGGGGGGGGAGGGGGGGGGGGTAGAGCAAAGGACTACCTCACAAAAACCCTAACACCAGGCATGAGAAGCTCACTCTTGAGTTGTTGGTAAAGATTATCCAAAAGACTCCCAAAATGTTACAGGTTATTGCTATGGCAGTTGGTTGACCTCCAGAGATGAAGGGTAAGCCTCTACTGCTGAAGATGTACTTCAGACACAGGGCCTAGAGGAACCAAGCTGTATCTAACCTGAAGACTTCCTCCAAACAGGTTAGAAGGTTCCATGCAATCTTGTGAAGGAGGTAAGGAAGCAACCAACAGTTCTATGCAGCTATGATGCCTACAAACCACGGCAATGACTACCACGGCGGGAGAACCAGAGGCTTCAGCAGTGGCAGAAACATCTTGGTAATCAACATCCCTCCTGGTGGACTTAAGACTGGCTCAACAAGAAGGAAATGGTCTTCCCCATGGAAGAGCCTCCCAGAGGGTTATCTAATAGCTCCTCAGCTAGCAGTAAGAGTTCATACCCATCTTCCCACCTCTATTCTGGGATTTTATCTGGCTGGAACTAATACAGATATTATACATGTTGTCACAACTGCTGTGAGATCCTATGTACAGTTGCCCTGAAGTACCTGGAAAATAGTCTTTCCTTGATGTTATTTGTCTATTTCTGTCTCTTGTAATTTTTCCACCCACTCTTCCTCAAGACTCTGAGCCCTGGATGAAATCGGTGTAATAGGTATGTTCCTTTTTAAGGCTGAGCACTCCATGGTCTCTTACTCTCTGCATGATGACCAGTTGGGGGTTTGTGTTAGTTGCCATCCACTGCAAGGAAAAGCTTATATGATGAGAGCTGAAAGATACTCTGATCCAACTGTAAAGCCATAAGTCATTGTTTTAATGCCATGTTCATTTAGCAGAATAATAATATTGGGTTCTCCCCTAGGTTCTAGGGCATACCTAGCCACAAGTTATTGGCCTCATTATAAGTGTTGGATATTGGTTCCAGTGCACGGAGTTTGTATTACATCCAATCAGAAAGTGGGCAGTTACTCCTATAACACTTGTGCTGCTATAGTGCCACTGAGTACATCTTCTCAGGCCAGTCATTGTTGTACTTATGCAGTTCACAGGTGGATGATATTGAGGTTTATTTTTCTCCTCCAGCAATGTGCATAGCACCTTGAAAGCTAACCAGTGGTCATGAAGCTTCCAAGTGAATATCAGTTTGATCTCTACATAGGAAGACTTAGCATAATGTGGGTACTGCGTTCTATGAGCTGAGTTTTGGACTGAATAAAAACCAGAGAGAGAACTACACAAAGAATTAGCTACTCTCTGCCTATTGACAATGGATGTAATGAGACCAGCAGTCTAGAGCGTCTTCTGCTGCAACTTCTCCATAATGATAGACTGTAACCTGAAGCTTTACATTGTAATAAACCCTTTCTCCCTTAAGTAGCTGTTATCAGGGTGTTTTATCATGGCAAACAGAAAAGAAACTAAGACATATGGAATGCACTTGTAATCACAAAGCATGTGCTGTTGCTTGTTTGTGAACTCTTACACCATGCACACTCAGAAAGTACAGTCTGTTTTTCTACATGATCACAGAACTGATCTTTTTGATACTTACAATTGCTGACATACTAATTGCATAACAAATAAACAGACATTAGAAGCAGAAATTACTCCAGATTTTGCAATACAGACTCTCAAATTTTATGTAACACTAGTGAATGTGTTCTGCAAAGTAATAGAATGGAAATATTGGCTGTGACTAAGTAAAATGAATGTTTTTTTAAATATATTTTCTTTTCTAAAAATATTTTCAAATTATTTTATTAATGCATGCATATGAATTATTTTGTCATATGTATGTATGTGCACCACATGCATGCCTGGTGACTGAGGAGATGAGACGAGGGGTTTGGATTCCCTAAGACTGTGTTACAAACAGTTGTGAGCCACCTTTTGGGTTCTGAAAATTAAACTTAGGCTCTCTATAATAGCAACAAGTACTATTAATCACTGAGGAAACTCTCTACCCCCAATCTTTTCTTTTTTAAAGCTTCAATTTATGTTGTGAATTAAATGACTGAACAGATAACAAACACTTAAAAGGAAGTGGAGTGTTATGATTTGATTGTGAAATGTCCCACATCAGCTCACGTGTTGGTACACTTAGTTCACAGCTGATGGCAATGTTTAGGGAAGTCATAGAAGTTAAAGGATATGAAGCCTCACTGGAGAAAGTGGGTTAACTGGGGGTGGGCCATGCAGCTTTATAGACAGACCCCACTTCCTGTTCATTCTGTTTCCTGTGTACAATCTGACCAGCCAACCCCCGGCCTTTCCTCTCTAAACAACAACAGGACATAGAACATCTCCACTGCCCTTAAAACTTCCCCATGACCCTTTTCAAGCAACATCATCCCTGTACTGTGATCATTAGAAAGTACTGACCTGTGTTTTAAAACTTGAAAGGTTTATCTTCTTCTAGAATGGCATGTGCATAGAAAAACACAGCATGTGCCATTGTGCTTCTGGGACTTATTCATGTTCCTGCATGTGTCAGTCCTTTCTGTGTACATGTAAACACTGTAGTGGGCTAAGTTAATATTGCTTCTTCTTTTTTTTTTTTCTTTTTTAGAAGGCTTACATGCAACCCAGGCTGGCCTCACATTAACTATATAAGTGATGGTGAGTTCGTTCTTAGCACATTTCTTACAAAGTGTGAATAAATGAACCCTTCTCACAACTTTACATTTAAAGTTGAACTGTCTTCCTGCCTCATCTTTCTGAGTGCTGAGATTACAGGCATACAGCATTTTGCCTGGCTTCTACAGAGTTATCAAATCCAGGGCTCCCAGGGCTCCTTACTCCTAGCTAAATGACTTGCCAAGCCCATCATTACATTTTCTAATTTTCTACTTATGCACACAAAGATAATAAGAAATACACGAGATATTTAAATTTTTTATATGGTTCCCATTGCAACTCCTAGTGACTGAATTAGTTATTTGTCTCAATGGTATGATAAAATACCCAACAAAAGCATATTAAGAGACAAAGGATATATTTTGGCTTGTGGTTCCAGGGTACAGCCCACTGTGGCAGAGATGATACCTTGTAACTCAAGGCAGCTGGGTATATTGTAACTGTAGTCAATAAGCAGAGGGATATGAATGTTTTTGCTCAAGTAACTTTCTCCTTTTCATACAGTGTTGGATCTCAGCCTAGGATATGATGCCTCCAACTTTCAGAGTGAGTCTTAACACCTCAAATGACCTATCTGGGATATTCCTTCACTTCATCTAAATAATCCCTCATGGGTGCACCAGGCTCCTAAGAGATTCCAGATCCTGTCAAGTTGACACCAACCATCACACTTCTCTTAATTCGAATTAATCGATTCTGATTCTGTTAAGTCACTGATAAAAGAAATGAGAAGAAGCTGCAACTGAAACAGAGTTTTTAAGACACATCAATTAGAAAAAGCAATACTACCTAGAGGAAATTGATAAATTATTTTTGTTTGTTTGTTTGTTTGTTTTTTGAGACAGGGTTTCTCTGTGTAGCTTTGCGCCTAAGAATTTATAAACAAGTAAGAAAAGGGAATATATAGTTGAAAAGTAGAAAACTTGAAGAAAAAAAAGAACATGAAATATGGTAACATATGGTCAGCAAACTTGTAGAAGGTGATCAACATAATTAATAATAAAAATTCAAAATCAAACCAACTATGAAAGGAAATCCTAGAACACACACAGGAAGGTGGAGAGGTAAAACGGTCAGTCTCTAGGGTCATTAAAAGTATGGAAAACCAGAACTCTTGTGTTACTAATGAAAGTGTTAACTGGTACAATGGCTTCGGGGAAAGCTTGATGTTATAATATTTTTTTATATCCTGATCCTGGCACATTCACTATGTTTATCACATTTAAGAATTTTAAATAGCATTTCTATGGCTCATTTATTTCATAAATACCTAACCAAAATGAGGCTTGCATCCATGGAAATAAACAAATGAGAATTTTTACAGCAGCTGTGTTCATAATAAAGAAAATTAAAAGCAACTCAAATATCTATAAATAGTAGAATTTGTACAACATGCACAGATGGGGCTGTACATTGATAGGGTAGAAAGAGATGAAACCTTTCTAATTCATTTCCCTGAAGCAGCTGATGAGAAAGATTGGCTCGTTACCGAGTACAGTGTTATGGATTTATGCAGACATAATATTGTCAGCTCTGAAAAACAAAACTGTGCGTGTATGATTAACATATGAAACTCAAAAAACATGTGTTGCTCTGACTGGCTGTTACATAGTTGTATCCACGTGTAAAACTTTCCCAGAGAATTCTTTACATGTTTTTGCACTTAAGTGCATGTAAGACACCTCAATTAATAAACCTCATTGGAAGCCACAGTTAATTCTATTGTCTCTTTAAACAGTCTGAAAAAGAACATGATGGTTTGGGATGGAAGGAAATTTAAGTATAAGTTTGGAATTCACTAGTCCATCTTGTTAAGTCTGATCAACCGCAATGGGTTATCTTATTTCTACAATTAACAGCATGTTTTTAAGAGAGCTTGACTTTGCATATGAAACTGTAGGAAAGGCTAATTTTCTCAAGCTTTATAAGACACATAGTAGTAAGAGATAGGACACTGTAGCTCACACCTGTTAACCAGCACCCAGAGGCTGAGGAAAGAAAACTGCTGTGAGTCCAAGGCCCCTTGGACTATATGGAGAGACGTTGTCTGAAATAAATATGTGCTAAGGAAAGTATATGGAAACAATTATAAGTAAAAATAAAATTTAAACATGCTTTTTATGAGTAAATAGTTGCCTAATCATCCACTGATTCTGTTGTACCAACAGATGCAAATCTATAGCTTTTGTTTACTATAACTGAAAACATTTCACATATATTTTAGAATTGGGCATAGTTGTGCCGGGCAGTGGTGGCGCACGCCTTTAATCCCAGCACTCGGGAGGCAGAGCCAGGCGGATCTTTGTGAGTTCAAGGCCAGCCTGGGCTACGAAGTGAGTTCCTGGAAAGGCGCAAAGCTACACAGAGAAACCCTGTCTCAAAAAAAAAAAAAAAAAAAGAATTGGGCATAGTTAATACAATACGGTCATTAAGTAAACTGTAGAAGGTACAAATGTTGTTAAATATTTTTCATTCCTGATGCTATGCAAAACAGATGTTGTGGGATGTCCTGCATGTTGTGAATAAATAAAACACTGATTGGCCAGCAGCCAGGCAGGAAGTATAGGATAGACAGGACAAACAGAGAGGAGAGGCTGGGAGGTGGAAGTCTGAAGGAGACGCCAGCCTGCCATCCAGGGAGCATCATGTAAAGGCAGCAGGTAAAGCCACGTAACACGTGGAGACATATAAACAGGAATGGGCTGAGTATAAGAGTAAGAGCTAGACAATGGTAGGCCTGAACTAATGGCCGAGCAGTTTAAATAATATCAGTGTCTGTGTGTTTATTTTATAAGTGGGCTATGGGACTGCTGGGACTTGGCGGGACCCAGTGAGAAAAACTCTAGCTAAAAATAGATACACTCTAAATGAGAGGACAATTTTGGGGTTACTTTTTATGTTTTTACCTAAAATAGACACATGTATTAAAGCTGTTTTAATCCATTCATTAAAAACAGTATACAGTATTGCATGCGCTCAAAATGGTAGGGCACAATAATGGGACAACAAGGGCTGGAGAGATGGCTCAGAGGTTAAGAGCACTGACTGTTCTTCCAGAGGTCCTGAGTTCAATTCCCAGCAACCACATGGAGGCTCACAACCATCTGTAATGAGATCTGGTGCCCTCTTCTGGCCTGCAGAAATACATACAGGCAGAACACTGTACACATAATAAATAAACGACATAATAAATAAATAAATATTTAAAAAAAATAATGGGACAACAAGTCTACCCTCTCAGACTTGCTGTATGAAGACATATAAATGTCATCAGAACACACTGATGAAATCGGGTCAGGAATACGAACCCTATGCCAAAGTTTATAAAACACAGCTCTAGCCCAAGGAACCTGAAAATGTAGCTACAATGTAAAACTTACACCAACATTAAAAACAAAGCTTATATTAACTTCTCTAAAACGTTTAATTCATAGTAACTGAAGTTCAAGTATCCCTTATTACAAAGTTGGCATAATCACTTCCTTCCAAAGGTTATTTTCCTTTAAGTGTTTATATTTATGTTTATATACATGATGCTAAATAATCCAAATGAAAGACATGAGAAAGATGGGCTAAATAACCCAAATGGAAGACATGAGAAAGATGGGGCTTGCCATATTTTTCTAATGCCAGGTCTCCTCGGGAAATTCCTGATAATGATTTCAAGCTTGAAAAGGCTTTCCATAGCATGCCAGGGCCACTATTGGTGAGCCACATCTCAGGAGTTCAGAAACATCTTGAACATTCATTCTCAGACACAAACCAGATCCCTCCCCATCTGCTTTGCTTCACCGTGATCACTCACTTTCTAGGTTACATGCCCTCCGTAGAAACCATAAACAGATCATATATTCCATGATAATGATTCCTCCTGGATGATAACACCGAAAGAAACCTATTTGCTTGGTAGACGCACTCCAGAAGGTGGAAAATTCAAAATGTAAGCAATAACTCAACTAGGAAATGAGTTCAATGTAAATTTTAAACATTTACTTAGGACACCTGGGATATATTTCCATGCAATATTTTTTTCTGAACTTATCTTTGTAACGTAATATTAACTAAGGTTGAAGGATGCAAGCAATATATTTTTCAAACTGTATTTGATAGCACCCAAGATGCACTGTGGAAAGGGCCAGAACAAACGAAGCCTTTCAAGGACTTCTTCTATCAGTTCTCATGATTATAATTTGTCTTTCACATTAAAATGTGATTTTTATGGTACAAATATCAAGGAAAATCTTACCGATGAGCCCTGTCTTTTCCAAAAATAATAATTTCAGAAGCAGTCTTTGAATCATAAATATTGAAATCCGGGCTCTGAGGCCTTGCAGTTCACCCACTTGAGGACTTTTTGTGATAATCAGGATGATGTGGTACAGTGGGTTTATGCTAGTTTTCTGTATTAATGTCAACAGTATCTTGGACCTCAGTCATTAAACACATAATGAAGGGCAACGCTGGGACTGGGGAAATGATTTGTGGGTACAGTGCTTGCTGCACAAGTAAAAAGGCAAGTCTAAAGTTCAATCCCTAGGACCTGTATAAAAATAGTGAATGTCATGGAGCCTGTTTGAAATGCTATTTCTTGGCAGGGGAGACAAACAGATGCCCAAGATAGCTGGCTAGACAGGCTACCCTACTTGGGAAGACCCAGCCCAGCCAGCGTCTCTGCATTCAAAGAAATAAAAGAGATGAACAGTCTCAAAAAAATGACTCCCAATATTGACCTCTGGCCTCATGCATACATTCCACACATTTACTTTCACACATAAGAATGCACAAGCACACACACACAAAATTATAAAGGGCATTATCACTACATTTATATATATACAATATATACAATAATATATATATATAGATCTACATATAGTCAAACAGATGCAGTGACAGGATCCAGTATAATAAAATACGTTTGACAAGTTCCTCACTGGATCTCAACTACATCCCATTCAACCTTTTCTTTCCTAGACTAACAGAGAGAACTTAAGATTTAAATAGTTTCTGAGGAAATGGCTCACAGAGTAAAATGGTTCCTGCATCAGCACGTAGACCAGATTCTGATCCTCTGAACCAGCCTAAAGCCAGCTGTGGAGCACATCTGTCACCCCAGCTTTCCAGAGTGAAATAAAAAGGTAGACACATGAGAATCGCCAGAAGCTTGCAAGGCAGCTAGCCTGGAGTGTGCAGCAGAGGACAACAAAAAGACCCTATTTCAAACAAGGTGGAAGGAGAGGATTGGCACCTACGATTATCCCCTGACCATCCCACACCATGGCATACACATGCATAAAAACATACACACACATAAATGTGCATACATACATGCACTTACATCCTACATGCAAATTAAAAAATAAAATAGAATTTGTGGACTAAATAAAATAAAGGGTAATTAGGAACATATGATTTGGTCCTTGGAAGAAACACATTCTCTATTCTATAATGTAAATGGCTCCAGAAAGAAAGAAAAAAAGTTCTACATGATTCTTTTCAGCTCTCTGGTTGAAATTGCAGCTCCGACTTCCTCTTTACAGTCAAATTTTGGAAAGGATTATTTGTAACCATGCAGAGAGTACAATGTCTTGACATCCCACCCCTCTGGCTGTCTCTTTTAAAAGCACCCTTTTTGTTGTCATCTAGCTCATGGTCAGACATAAACCTGCTGGAATCTGGTATTAAAATGTCCCCCAATTCCATGTGTTAGAGTCAGGTCCCCAGAGGAGAGATATTCTGAAGTGGTTGGAGCCTTGGAGATGGGGGAGAAATTTCATTGATAAGTCACTGATTGCCGGAGGAAATAATGTCCAAAGGGAGTGTGGGTATTCAGTCTCTTGCTGTTTTGCCTCTTTGACATGAATTAACTGTGTTTTTTTGAATACTTCTACTAAGATATAATACCTCCAGAGACTAATAGCAATAGAGCCAAAGGAACAGACTGAACCAAAATGAACCTGTCTCTTTATTAAGTTCATTATCTCAGGCTCGTGTCATTGTGATAGGAAGCTACCTCACTATTGCCCCCCTTCTTCATACTGTCAGTTTCTTCTACTGTCAGTTACAATCAAGTCTAAAATTTCAATCAAAACCTCCACAGATAGCTTAGTGAACCTTTGGTTATGTTGGTTCAAGCACTCCCTTAATATCTAATAAACTCATCAACTTTGTCTTTCATGCTTATCATCTTCCAACTGTTCTGAGACACCTTGATCATCACTGTCCTCCAATAATGACAACAGCAACAACAACAAACCAAACAACAAACCAGACAACCAAGGGTGATTGCATTTAAACCATGGAGGCACTAACAGAAGTGATAAGGTTGTACAGAGGATGAAAGAGGATAGGGCCTCAAACATGGAGTACCGTCATCTCCCTTATTCAGAGGCCGTGGAAAACCCCTTCATTAGAGCAGAAGCGTCATTCTCATAGGAGAAAAATGGGAAATTGATTCCTGATGTCTTCGTTTTCCTCATAATCACATCCAAAAAAGCATCATCTAAAAGCCAAGAAGGGACTTTTTAAGTGGAAATTTTATGCAAGACCCAAAAAATTTGGAAGAATTTCTGGGTGATATCCAGAGCCTGTGTGAGCACAGGGATGGATAGCTTAATAAGAAACCAGTTTTCTCTGGGTTTACAACTTTCTCCAGTAGAGCTGCATTACTTGGTTAAATGAAGGTAGTAAGAGTAAAGATGGGAGGAACAGGTATATGTTCACAATCGCTTATCTGCAACTGTAAAATCCAAAATGTCCTGAAAATTGTATCTTCTTTTAATTCTTTTTAGCTACAAACCAATGGCCTGACATGAATTTATCTATATTATATGTTTATTCAATCTAGAGTAAATATACTATGACTTGTGGCATAAATCTGTTGAGTTGAAATATGTGTACTACATTGGGCTGCATTGTTACATATATTTTGAAAATTGAATTCAGGATCATGTTTGGTTTAAGGGCTATTCATACACAATTGCAGATTCAGTATAAGCATCATTCAATTTGGAATTTGGGCAAATATCTTAATTTTTCATAAGTTTCAAATCCTCAGAAATTATGCTACACATATATTGAAAATTGAAAAGTAACACAGAAAGTCAGTTGGCATTGCATGGAGACCCAGGTAAACAAACCTCACTCCTTCCTAAGTGCCCACCTCCTCAGGGCACAGTAAAGACCTACAGCTGCTGGCTAGGGCAACACCTTCTCCTGGACCTCTCTTTCCCTTTGGGACTTATCAGATCCTAGACCACTCCCCACAAAGTGTACTTCAGCCCATGTGGTACAGAGACCCAGGCAGGCTATTGACACTCTGCTTCCCAACACCCCAAAGCAAGGCAGATGCTTACCAGTTACCATTACCTCCTGTCAGTACCTGGCTCTCCCTCTGGAGAGCATGCTCCCCACAAAGGACTCTAAAGCCATTACACAAGGCTGAGAGCCCGGGCCACACTCTCCATTTGGGACTCCTTGGAGCCCTGGCAGCTCCCTGACTAGGAACCTCCATTTGTGCCATCCAGCTTTGAGACAGAGAACTAGTCCATACAGCCAGGGAAAACTTGGTTCACACTCATTGACCAAATTGCTGAAGGCATATGATTGTAGGTGACAAGCAGAAGACCTGAGCTGGAGGCTGTATCCCTAAATACCAGATAGAGGAAACAGAGATCCCAGTAATGCTTTAAGTTATGTAAACACCTCTATTGAAAAAAAAGAAATACTCAACCAACACACCAACACCAGGTGCACAAATCTCAACACAAATAAAAACAACAGAAAAAAACAAAATGACATGTCTTACACAAAAAAATACAAATCTCATAGTAATGGCTCCTATTGAAAATTATGTGGAAAAATTCCCAGACAAAATTCAAAAGGATTATTATAACTATGATCAAGCAATTCAAAGAAGACAAATAGATTAATTAAATGAGGAAGTCAATCCAAGATATTCAAATACAGCTTAATTTTTAAAAGAAAACTCAAAATGAAATAATTTCATAAATGAAAAGCCTACTGAACCAGTTAAAAACCTCATTGGAAAGCATTGCTTGGAGAATGGATCATAGCAAAACCAGGGAGCCTGGGATGGAAGACAGTATGCAGAAATTGGGTCAGTCAGTAAATAACAGTGAGAAAATTTTTAAAGTATATGAACAGAACATTGAAGAGTTTAGGGGATACAATAAAAAGACTTAACCCACAGTTACGGGAAGAGAAGAGGGAGAAACCATAGCAAGGATGTAGAGAACATCTTCAGTGAAAGCAAAGAAGAAAACTTCCCAAATCTGGAAAAAAAGATATCATCCATGTATGTTTCCCTTGAGATATTATAATTAAAACATTTAAAACAAGAAATGAAAAGAGGTATTACAAGCTGCAAAAGAGAAATGTCAAGTCATTTGTAAAGTCAGGTTCATCAAAATAACACTGAATTATTCAATAGAAATCTTGAAATCCAGAAGAAGGTTCTGGAAGGAGATATTCTACGTTCTAAAAGACCACAACTGTCAACCCAGATTGTCACAGCCAGAAAAACCATCAGACTATAAGAATAAATAAAGCCTTTCTATGATACGAAGAGATTAACAGAATCTATGACTACTAAGCCAGCCCTTCAGAAAATACTGGAAGGAATAAGTCAATATGAAAAGGGTGAACATGATCAAGAAGTTCTGGGAAACAAATAAACAATGACAGAGTAGGTAATCAAAAGATATCTGAGGAAAAAATCAACAAAATTATGGGAATAGATACACACACTTTTATAACTACTGAATATTAATGGTCTCTATTTCCCTATTAAAAAGACACAGACTAACAAAGCTTGGATTATAAAAAAAAATGTTATATCTTTTTGCTGCTTCCCAGAAACACATAACATATAACACTATCTCTTTTGAAATGTAAATGTATATTCTGTGTCATTGTTTGTTGAAGAATACAATTTTAGTAGGTTTTTTTTTGTAATCTTTCACAAACTGTGGTATGTATTTTTTTATTGCTAATGAAACTTGCTCTTGGGTTAAGTATCCTGGGTTAACTAGTCAAGCATTTGGTTAATATGCTGTGATATTGTGCAAGAAATCTGTTTCAGGATTTGATGAAGTGTTTCTTTATACCATTTACAGATACATCTGTAAACTCATAAAAAAATTGAATTAGCAAATACTGAAATCTGCTTTTTTTATAATTTTTTTTTAATTTTACAATACCATTCAGTTCTACATATCAGCCATGGATTCCCTTGTTCTCCCCCCATCCTGCCCCCCTTCCCCTTCCCCCAAGCCCACCCCCTATTCTCATCTTCTCCAGGGCAAAGCCTCCCCTGAGGACTGAGATCAACCTGGTAGACTCAGTCCAGGCAGGGCCAGTCCCCTCCTCCCAGGCCAAGCCAAGCGACCCTGTATAAGCCCCAGGTTTCAAACAGCTAACTCATGCAATGAGCACAAGACCTGGTCCCACTGCCTGGATGCCTCCCAAACAGTTCAAGGCAATCAACTGTCTCACCCATTCAGAGGGCCTGATCCAGTTGGGGGCCCCTCAGCCACTGGTTCATAGTTCATGTGTTTCCATTCATTTGGCTATTTGTCCCTGTGCTTTATCCAACCTTGGTCTCAACAATTCTCCCTCATATTAGAGACCTGCCCCAGCTCCCATCCTGCCCCAGACTTCCCTTCTGGACAAAGGTGAGTGCCCGCCCTCACCCTAGATCCCGTCCCTGGGCACCAGCCACCCCTGGGAAGACCTGCCCACCTTGGCGCCAGACTCTGGCCAGCGGGCAGGCTCCCTTCTACCCCCACCTCTACCGGGAAGGCCCCCCTTCTCCAAGATTCCCTGCAGTCTCCAAGCCCTGCCCCCAAGTCCATCATCCCCGGAGACCCCCGCCACTTCCTGAGACTTAGAGACCTGCCCCAGCTCCCATCCTGCCCCGGACTTCCCTCCTGGACAAAGCTCCCATCCTGCCCTGGACTTCCCTTCTGGACAAAGAGCTGCCATCTTGCCTCGGACTTCCCATCTGGACAACAGCTCCAACCTGCCTCACACTTCCCATTCGGACAAGAGAGTCCCATCTGGACAAGAGAGAGAGACTTCCCGAATCTGTCAGCTCTTTCTGCACCAAGTGCGCTGATAAGACCAAGATCGAACACAAAGAGATGGGCAGACGTCAAGGCAGAAGTACATACAACAAAATGAAGAGCAATACAGCATCATCAGAAACTAGCCCTCCTCCAACATCTAGAGCTGATCATCAACAATTGGAAGAAGCAGAAGAAAACAGCCTTATGAATAACATCATGAAGAAGGTAGAGGCTTATATAGAGGAACAGACAAAAAAATGGCAAGAACGCTGTAAAAACCTAGAGGAAAGGACAATTAAAGTAGAAGAAAACAATA
>CABHPH010146394.1:0-18115 GCA_902168325.1 Peromyscus nudipes
GTTATCTATACTTGTCAATATTATACAACAGCATACAAGAGCTTCTAACTTAGAACTCATTGATCAACCTTTCTGCACCCCTTCACTCATGACCTTCTTCATCATGGCTAACCTCTATTCTGCTCTCGATATTTGGAATAAAAAATTTTCACACTGTACATATGAATAGCATATAACACTTCCCTTTGAATCTGGCTTATTTTTACTTAGCATAATAATTGGTTCTTTCTGTGATGCCACATATAGCAAGATTTTATTTATTTATTTATTTAATTTTATTTATTCATTTATTTTATATTTTGGCCCCAGTTTCCCCTCCTTCCTCTTCTCTCAGCCTCTCTTATCCACCTCCCCTCTGTCTCCAGCCCCAGTCCACTCTTCCTTTGTTCTGTTCAGAAAGGGGTAGTAGGCCTCCCATGGATATCAACAAAACATGACATATCAAGGTAGGACTAAACCCCTCCCTTTGTATTAAGGCTAGGCAAGGCAACCCAGTATGAAGAACAGGTTTCTGAAAGCCAGCAACCTAGGCCCTCTACATATATGTGATATTATTTATTTTTATACATAAATAGTAACACAGTTTCTATATGTTCTCAAT
Source organism: Peromyscus nudipes (assembly GCA_902168325.1). Classification (NCBI taxonomy): domain Eukaryota; kingdom Metazoa; phylum Chordata; class Mammalia; order Rodentia; family Cricetidae; genus Peromyscus; species Peromyscus nudipes. The sequence continues at coordinate 602 of CABHPH010146394.1, forward strand.
TTTTTTGACCCTTTCATCATTTGATGGACATTTATGGAGTTTCTGTTTTTGGGCTATGATAAATAATATTGACATAAACATGGGAATGCAGACTCTCTTTGTTGTTTTGACTTTATTTACTTTGGTCAGATCTAGGGTAGTGGATCTGCTGGATCAGCTGCTTGTTCTAACAGCAAATTTTATGGAATTTGCATTGTTATTTTGCATACTGACTGAACTAACTTACATTCCTACTGTGTGCTGGGATTTCCTTTTCCTCACCTTCCCACCAACACTTGCTCTTTTTAATGGTTTTTGATAGTAGTTATTTATAGTAAAGTGAGACGTTATGTGGTGCTGCTTATTTGCATTTTCTGGTGATTTTTAAATGTATTCTAAACTGATACATATGAAATTAAATGTGTTCCTATTAGTGAAGTTCCATGTGGTGTTTCAATACATGTTTATACTGGGTAATGTTCAAACCCAGATAAATAATTTAGCTCTTCAAACATTCATCATTCCTCTTTGATAAAAGCTTTCCAAATAGCTTTCCTAGCTTTTTGAAACATACACAACTGCACTCTGTTGTGATTCCACCGTACAACTCAAGAGATTTCTACTGCTGCTGTTCCCACAGTTTTGATATGATTGACATTGTCTCAAGTTCATGTTTGAACATGATATTTAGGGTTCATTAGTGCTATGGTTTAAATTTGAAATGTTCCTCACAGATCATGCCTTGAACCAGTTGTCCTCACAGGGTGGCACCGTTTTTAAAACTGTGGAACCATTCTTTTCTTTAAAATATTTTATTTGTGTGTGTGTGTGTGTGTGTGTGTGAGAGAGAGAGAGAGAGAGAGAGAGAGAGAGAGAGAGAGAGGAGAGAGAAAGAGAAAGAGAAAGAGAGAGACACAGAGAGAGACAGAGAGACAGAGAGAGAAACAGAGAGACAGAGACAGAGACACAGAGAGAGACAGAGAATATGAGCTTGCTTATGGAGGTCAAAGGATAACTTGTGGGTGTTAGTTTTCCCCTTCTTCCATGTGGATCCTGAGAACTGAAGGAAATCAGGTCATCAGACTTACCAGTAGATGCTCATGGAACCATCTCTCCAGCCCAGACCATGGAACCATTGGAAGACGGAGCCTAGCAGGGCACTAGGTATCAGCCATTGAAATTGTACCTGGCCGTGTTTCATCCTTACTATGTCCCCAATTCTTGTCAATACATATTTTTGGAATGAAATCTCTCTGGATTTGATTGTAAAATACCTTATATTTCTTCTTTTCTGATAACAAAGCTCCCCTATCAGGTGGAACTTGGCATCTATTTGATGGAAATGACATTTAATTCAGATCATTATCTTTCCAGGAATTAGAGTGTAAATTAGGACAAAGAGACTTTCCTGTTTAGTTGTGGGGTGGCTACCTTGGATAATGGGCACGTTGACCAGAAAGAGTTAATGAAGGAAGAACTCTTAGATAGGAAAGGAAAGGAGAGCCGTCTAAAAGCAAGGTTCTGACTGGGACCCAATACTATCAGTCCTAGTGGCCGAACTGAATATCTAAGTCAGCATGCTTTGAAGCATGAACCTAACTAGTCTTACCAATAAAAAACCAGGACTCAGATATCGGGGTAATAACCTGAAAGATCAGAGAAGCAGAGGAGCAACCACCAGTGACTTCTTACCTCTCTGGACCTTCTGATCAAAAGGGCCAAGATCCTGTCTCTGCTCCGCCTTATCGCTTCATCTCTCTACCTCTCCAGTACTGGGATTAAAGGCATGAGCCTCCTAAATGCTGGGATTAAAGGTGTGAGCCACCACCACCTGGCCTCTATGGTTAACTAGTGGCTACCTCCACCCTCTGATCTCCAGGCAAGCTTTATTTGTCAGAACACAAACAAAATATCACACAACAATGATTTCTCTAAAGCAGCAGGGAAAGAAACAGCTAGGAATTCAGAAGTCTAAAAGAAGGGGGGTGCTTTCTTTTTAAGTCAACTATTTAAGAAAAGAAAAACTCCAGCTGGTGTCATGTTTCATTTTAAAGTTATGGGCTATTAGGGAAGATATCTCAGGAAAGCACTTGCTATTCAAATATGAGGACTGGAGTCAGATTCCCTGGAAGGTGTGTGAAAGCGAGGCATAAATGGTGGGCTTCTGTAGTCCCAACATGTGCAAGGCAGAGACAGGGTCCTCGGAACAAGCAGGCTAGCTGAACTAGCCAGAACTGACAGTTTTATGTTTAGAGAGAGACACCCTGTCCTGAAAAATAAAGTAGAAAGCAATTAAGAAAGGCACTCAAGTTCAACCTCAGGCCTCCATGTGCATATACACTCAGGTGTATATACATTTGCACATATGTATACATACATACATACCTGTGCACATGCATACTTTGCATGCATATGCATAAAATTATGGAAATATCTTTTATCTTGTTCTTCACCATGCACTCATTATTATTATTTTAATTGAAGCAATATGGTGACAATTTGAGACTACCCATAGTTTGCTTGTAGTATCTATTTTTCCCTGTTAAAAATTCAATATTATCTCTGGATAATCTTGCACCTAACTTTGTTAGTGATGGTTTTCAAAAAGGAACTGCAAACAACAGAGCTTCTTCTAGCATAAAAGCAGGCTATGGCTGGGCTGTGGTGGCGCACGCCTTTAATCCCAGCACTCGGGAGGCAGAGGCAGTCAGATCTCTGTGAGTTCGAGGCCAGCCTGGTGTACAGAGCGAGATCCAGGAAAGGCGCAAAGCTACATAGAGAAACCCTGTCTCAAAAAAAAAAAAAAAAAGCAGGCTATGATTTACTTCTTCCATTCATCTATTCTGCTGTTGTCCACTCATGAATAGCCTTGAACTAACTCCTTTAGAACTGAGCCACTCTGGATAGATACTTGCCTGAGCTTATGATGAAGACAGAAATCTCTACGTTGAGTAAGAGTGTACAGTCATATCACACTGGTCTTCCTCTGTACACTGCTGTCCTGTTTCTTAGCAATTAAGTTACATGAAGAATATGAAACGTTTTTGATATAATGTCTTCATCAAGAAGATGAGCTCCTACAAAGCTGATACTTTGCTTTGATATAGTGATGAAAACTATAAGCTTAAATGAACTTTTTATATGCCATTTAAAATAAAGAAACAAGGATTAAGGTGAATGATAGATTTGTAAGTTCAGCTTCAATCTCCATAAACTATATTGAAAAAAATCAGATTATTCATAAAACATTTCCAGTACACCAGATGTCAATTGTTTTTAAATTGATTTTTATTTTATGTATGTCAGTGATTTGTCTGAATATATGCATGTAGACCACTTGAGTGTCTGATACCCTCAGATGCCAAAGAGGACATTGGATGCCTCGGATCTGGAGTTTGAGGTAGCTGTGAGCCACCATGTGGGTGTTGGGAACTGAGTCTGGATCCTCTCCGAGAGCATTGAGCATTCTTAACTACTGAGCCATCCATCTAGCTCAGGTATCAAATCTTAGACTCAATCAATTTGTTTTTGTGCCCTCCCTACACTTCTGTCCCCTACCCTGGGTATATGTGGTGCTGCGTGTTCCCATGAGTTTCATTTGAATCCTACCTTGATGTCTGGGGTAAGTAAAGGTCTGCTTAGAAGCATCTCTCTAAGCTCCTCTGCAGAAAAGCAGCACGGCTGTCCTCAGCACTGACAGCGCCCTGCCCTGCTTTCATCTAGCATGGACTAAAGAATGATCTCTTTCGTTTTAACTGCCAACCATGTCCCAGGTCGAACTCCAGGCTAAAAATCAACTTGAACCCCATTTGCTTTAATGTTAGAAATGAAAACCTAACTTAAGGACAAAGATTAAAATACAGACTCAGATGCCTTGCTTGGAATTAAGCCAATGTTTTGAATTTGAAGGGATCACTGAAAAAGTAGCATTGCCTGAGGAGAGGAAATCCATTTTGCTAACCCAGGAGGGGAGCAGGGTTTACCAGTCAAAGTAAAAAAGTGGGCAAAAAAACTAAAGCCAATGATGGACCTATTTGTCCCTGTATCATCTTTTCTATTAGAGAAAGAAATCCATCTTTAATGATATGATGTACAGTAATATGACATTAGCATGATAAATCATTAATGGCATGCAGTAATATGACATTCAAGAATATGATAAATCATTAATGATGTCTTTCAAATGTCCATCATCATCTCCTCCTTAGAAAATGATCTCCTATCCTCTGCTAGAGAACTCCTCTGCCCTCATCAGGATCCAGTCTCATCACCCTTTCCTGGACATCTCTGAGGCCTTTTATTCTTAGCTAATGATAAGCAATAGGTATCAAAGGTCACAGACCAAATTCTTTTAAAAAGAATTCTGTAAAGTTTGATGACTTAAAGACACGATGTAGTGATTGCTAGCCTTGGGAGGAGATCTTTCAGTCTCTTTCCTGCACTGAAGTAAAATCCAACACCACATAGTGAGGATTTGGCCAACTATGATGACGTCTATGTTCTATGGTTGTGGTCCCATAAGATTGCAAAGAGCCGAGGAATTCCTACCTCCTGGTATGTTTACCATATCCTCTCCATGTGTACTTATGTTCAGATGCATAGGGAGCACTGTGTTGCCACTGTCTGAATCATTCAGTACTGCGACAAACCAGAAACAATAGGCAGTGACATTGCAGTACCAGTATACCTAGATATGTAGGAAGCGGTCCCATTAGATAGGTAAGATCACACCGACATTCAAATAATGGTTGGGATAGCCTGGCAATGCATGTCTCAGAATGTATCCCCATCATTAAGTGATACATGGCTGTGATTCACATGCAAGACTTTTTCCTCCTTTAATTCTGAGATGTCCTACTTTATTCATTATTATCCATACCTGTTTCTACCACACTGGACACAGGGCCCTGGGTACTGTGTACAGACACACTTACGAAGCTGGGCCTGGATTCAGGAATCACTGGAAGACAGCAATGAAAATGTATTCTAATTTTTACCTTCCTCTATGTGACAAAGCCCTCAAACATCTGTAATTCCATCATTTATCCACTGGTGTCCCCGTGTTTTCTTACTGTCCTCAGAGGTATAGTGGTACTTGGCCTTTGAGCCTCCACATGTTATCACCCCTGTCCTTCACTTCTGAGTGAGTTATACAAAATTTAACTTTTTGGTATCTTATCTCAAATTCTGTTTTTTCTATAGTTTTTTTCTTGATTTCTCTCCCACCTCATACCATCTATTTCTATTATGTCCCTGATGGTATTCAACTCAGCAGTTTATTTAATCTGTTTTCTATGCAGTCATTTACATTTGAGACCTCTCTATCCCTGAAGTGGCTGTATGTTTCTCAGAAACTGGCTTGAACAAAACATTAGTGTTCTGGGGATAAGGGCAAGGGAGGAAACCACAGCAGGAGGCAAAACATCTCCAACCCTTCAACGGGATTCTGAGGCCCTGGGGAATGCCAGTGTCTGCAAGTCCTGTGGCAGTGGCCTGACCTGAGCTCTTCTAAAATAATTTCCATGTGTTCCCATGCAGGAGTGGGTTGACGTCCCTGGAGCTTGCTCACTTCTGTAGGGTTCACACTAAAAAGTACAGGAGCGTTGTGGCAGATTTATAATTCCAACTCATCAAAATGCCACTACTAAGGCCAGATGGGAAGCTACACACCAGGCACACACAGAGAAATCTGAGCCCTTGCTTCTCCTTTACCTCTCCACAGAGGACCAGTGCTCTGAGAACAGACTTGGGTAACTTGGATAAACGGCTATGACTATTAGGACAAAGGGGAGTCACACAGATATCATGCCACCTGAGTGCATTTATGTACATCATATTAGGCAGCGGTGCTGTGCGGATGCTTCACCACATCCTTTTCCAGACACTCTGTAGGCAGTTCAATAGCTCTTAGCTGTAAGTACTTATAATTATGCACAGTTGAAATCTCAGCGAGCCACTCTCCTCCCGGCTGCAGTCTACAGGAGGCAAACATATAATACATTTGCTTCTCCCCATGCATTTTGACAAGTTTCTTAAAAGGCATCAAGATAATGTTTGCATGCATTATGTAGCTAGAAGAATGAAAACCCCATTACAAGATCTGAAATTACTAGGCTCTCTTAACGTGACATAAATCAGGCCCCGGCTGACATCCCCACTTCAAGTTCTCATGTTGCAGGCACCAGGCAGAGTATGCAAATGCAGCTTTCCTTCTTCCTGGCAGAGGGCAAAGCTCCAACAGCAAGATTTAGAATGCAGCCATGTCTGATACCCAAAGATAGGAAAACACACTGTTCTTTGTGGACTCAAGCTAGTGTTTGGGGGTATTTTAACTGCCAATGACCATAATAGCTTCATGGAGTCTTATTGATCAGAGGTTTTAATATCCTTATCTAATGGACTACAGGCCATATGAGATGTTTACAACCCTGGCACCTCCTCCCAACAGCTAGTAATGTGCACTTGGCTATGTGTAATAGGACTCTAATTTCCCTGTGGACCCCAGCACATCCTATCAGAATGTGCTGTTACCATGATTTAGTAACACCATCCCCAATCTGGAGTGGAATTGTTTTTATATGTGCATTTGCACACTTAATTGTTTAAAATTTGCCTGGCTAAAATTTTAATGATAATGGAGCATGCCTTTCTTGCTTCCATGATGCATATTTATTTGTTTTATAAGGGTGACTGTATCTGTTTAATTCTTTAAAACATCCTTTACTGGTAGCATTACTGCTTTGGCAGTCCACATTATAAAGTAAACTACTTTAGGAGTTTATGTTTTCTTAATGGTACATAAAATCCAAATGCCAATACTGAGAAGTGCAGTTTCTAATTTTACTTTTCTTAGGTTGATCTTAGCCTAAAGTTTCTTCTTTTAATATTTTCTTGATATTTATCTTTTTATCAAAATGTACTAGTTAATATTCTGAGTGTGAACATATGTGTATGTGTATATTTGAATGTGTGTGATGGTTTGGTGTCCTGTTATCAAATGCTAAGATGGCCTTTATTTTAAAAATCCATTTTAAAAATAAACAGAGAGCAACAAAATAACAAAATTTCCCTTGAGCCATCCATTGCCCTGTTAAAATTAAACATAAATTATTTTCATAAAAAGCAAAATCAGAAAAAAAAGAGGCTACATTCAAATCCACAATGTCACTTAAGACTCATTCTTCCTTACCTATTTTATCTAAGCATAAACAAAGTGGAATTAAGTTTTGAGTGTGCATTTTTGCATATGTGCACGCATGCATAAATAGGGCTGGATAGATATGTATGTGTGCTTTTTTGTTTGTTTGTTTCTCTGTGTAGCTTTGGTGCTATCCTAGATCTCACTCTGTAGACCAGGCTGGCCTAGAACTCACAGAGATCCACCTGCCTCTCTGCCTCCTGAGTGCTGGGATTAAAGGTGTGTGCCACCACCACCCAGATTGTATGTGTGCTTTGCATGTGCCCCTGCATTTGTGTTTACGTCTGTGCAATTTTATGTATATGATTGTGAATGTTACTATGCATTAGCATGGGTATATGATTGTATATGTGGATGTGTGTGTGTGTGTGTGTGTGTGTGTGTCTTCTCTGTTTGTGTATGGATGTGTTTGGATATATGGGTATATATAAATGAAAGTAGTTTGTGAGGACTACATGTTAAGGTAATTTTCAAGTTGCCATCAATTTACTGAACTCATCATTATGTCCATAGCATTTCCACAGACACATGGGATGCTGAGATGGCTTGTTCAAGACATTAAAAATGTCAGAATTCAGGAAAAAGAAACACACTACATACCAAGAACCACAGAACAATGAAATGCTTTATTTGATGAACAAGAGAGCTTTGGCAGAAAAGTAGTATGGACTTACATATTCAGAGGAATGATAGAAACATGGGTAGCTCTGAAGTTGGAATAGAATTTGCCTTTTGGGGAAATGTAGGGGAAGTAAATTAGATAAAGAAAGTCAGCAGAGTGAACAGAAAAATGGAATTGTGACAGTACATTTGCATTGGAGGAATGGCTGTTTTTATGACCCGGGGCCCAGGGTGTATGAAAAGGTAAAGGAATTCAGGTTCCCTGAGTTCCTTCTGAAGGACAGCAAAGTATAGTGCCAATAAGGGTGAGTTTGGGTCAGTTTCCTCACAGCGCACCTCATGTTTTCTGTTATTAGATGTGTGGTTTTCTACATGGATTTCACCGCTGTGAGCCATGGCTCCTTTGCAGGTCAGCAGCGGCAGTGAGGGTCCATTGAGATGCACTGATAGACTTAATATCATGATTGGTGTATTAGTAAGCATCTAATAGATGGCAGATGGTATCTTGTGCTTGGCCTGGAGATATTAATGCTGGAAGTTATTGAGCTGGCTGACTACCTGACAGACATTGTGCTAAATACGCATCACATCATCTAATCTGTACAACAGTCATTTGGCATAGTTAGGGAAGCATCCTCGAGAAGTCACAGAGAAGAGGCAGGACCTCACAGGATTGCTTCTCTCTGGAAGTTAACATACTGTCTCTTCAGGAGGGCATTGGTAGAAAGTCAACCTATAGTGGGAGCCTGGTACATAAGGTAAGCTCTTTAATGATGTGTCAACTCCTTTGGATTTTCTTTCTTCAATATTAGTAAACAAGACTATTTGGGTTTTTTTTTTGAGGGGCGGGATAATGTTATCATTCATTTAACAACTACATGTTGAACTCAATTAGCAAATTATGCAAGCCATTTTTATTCTTTTTTTTTAATGCAAAACTCTCTTATCTGTCCCACTCTGATATGTTTCGGTCCTAACTATTAAAGCCTGCAACTGAAGCTACTATTGTTGTAAGCACTGAGAGAGCAACAGTGTGTCGAAGGAGTCCCTGCCTTCACTGATGCTGACCCTGGGAGTTTAGTATATCATTGTGAGTTTCTTCTGAGGAGGGAACAGACAATTTATCTAAGTAGACTGTCGCCGTGACACAGGCTGTATGTGAACACTGATGTGCTGTGAGATCAAAGGACAGGAGAATTCACTGAAGACAAGAAGGTAGGAACTGTTTTCTGTAAGGGAATGCAGCTCGAACCAAAGGTAGGAAGGGAGACCAGCATGTACACAGGCCCTGTGATGAGTAGTGAGGTGAGTGTAAAAATAAATAGGGCCTCGCCAGAGACAGTGGTGAAAACAGAGAAAAAGCCACATGGTCAAATACCAATATGACAGCCACACACGTAACATAACATTTTCTAGTAGCCACATTTGAGAAAGTAAGATATTAATTTTTTAAGTGTTTTATTTGACTCAAAATATCCAAAATATTATTACCATATACATCCACTTTACTAGTAATTAATTGATTGTGTACCCTTTTGTTTCCTATTGTTTGAAACCAACATTTCATTTTAAGTTTGCTGTGTGCCTCAATTAGGATACTGGATTTTTATTTGGCATTCTTGACTCTACTTAAATTTCACAGGCTTTAGAGATGAAAAAGTAAATTCATATGCCCACCCTGTTATGAACTTGAAACCTTTCCAATAGTTAAATCGAACGTTTATTGTCAAATTTAAATTCAGTTCGTGAAGTTGGATAAAATTAAAAGCTCAAAACTTCAGTCACACATCACAGGAATCACATTTAAATGTGCAGAAGTCACAGGGAGCCTGGCAGGTACCCTGTTGCCCAGTGCAGAATGGGAGGCATGGTTAGATCATGCCAACATCATCCTCATTAAGAGGTCTGTCTTCATTTCAGGTGAATACCCTTGAAGAGATCTTATGGATGGCATGATTTGAGTTTAGGGGAGGTCACTCAGCTGACATGGAGAATTGGTGACCAATAAGAAAAACATATCTATTGATTAAGCTAATTTAGAAAATGGTGCTGTTGATGGAGAAGGAAATGCATTGTTTCATGAGATGTTTGTTTGTTTGTTTGAACAAAATCCACAGGAGCAGATGATGGAATTGAAATGAAGAAAGATGTAAGACCAGGGATCTCTACTGTTGCCTGATCAGATGAGGAAGAGTTTAGACAGGGACCCATTGGGATGGCTTGCACAGGTCTGCAGTTTCGTTTTGGGAAAATCAAGGTATGGAATGGTTTGAGTTGCCCTGAAGACCACATCTTGAAGCTTCTTCATTATCCTCTGTGGAATCTGGTCTGGAATAACTTCGAAACTTCTGGTGCTCCCTGCTATAATGACAATGACTTCCTCCATATATATCTTTACTTCTTGATACGTGGCCACCTGATGCACGTATTAGATGGTACACCGTTATGAGTAGTGAAAGCAGATCAAGCGAGAGTTCCCTAGCTGCTGCTGTGTCTAGTCTCAGAAACCCCACACCTTTACCTCCATTACACTCTAATGGAACAAAACCCACACTGATTCAGACAAGGAGCAGACGTCACTCCTCAATGGGAAGACTTGATGTGAAGCTATGTCCTATACCAACTTCAGAACAAATCCGGGACACCTGCACTTGACGGTGACTCCTATCATCCAAGAGAGGTAATTGAGGGCCTGCTTGGAAGTCACAGGACAGAACTGAGAGGCTAATATGTGTTTACTGAGTGTTATGTTTATCTAGTACTTGTAGTCCGGACAAGAGCCTTGAAGAAGGGAGCCAAGCTTGGATAGTATGTCTTGGAGGATGGCATTCATTTACTGCTCCCCAGGAAAGATAGTGGTGAGGAAGCCAATGGGGAAGCTGCTGGAGCAGCAAGACGTGAATGAGGTATCGTGCTCAGCAAGGCCGATTCAGTATGGGCTTTAGGAAGGGACAGTGCCTAGCAGTTTTAAATCTTCTGAAATACCGAGAAGGATAGAGGTAGATGGATGTCTGTGGTATTTATTGGCAGAAAGGCTGTATTTAAAAATTATTACTATTATATTTTAAAGCCTGGATACAATGTAAAACATGAGTGCCCCCAAATTGGAAGGAATTGAATCAAGCCAAGCTAACCATTGTGTGTTGTCAAAATGACAGCCTCAACTGGACTGTAGGTAGAGATAAATATAATAAATATTTTAATTTTTCTTGAGAGGGACATTTCCCCCCATTCTTATATCTTAAATTAAATATTTGCATATCCACCGTAAAGTAAGTAAGATTTTATGCTGTGTTTTTCTGCATACAATATTATAGCCCCGAGAGTAAAATAATTTCATTAATACTGCTAAAATGTGTTATTAGATTAAAAATATCTAAACACTGTGGCCAGAGTATAGAAGTTACTTCAATGACTGCCAAAGTGGACTAGATTTTAAACACTAGGAAATATGCTTTCCACATCTTGGTTCTACTCCATTTGCAGGAAAACTTACAATGAAAAATTCCTACAGTTTCCAAAAAGGAGCTAGAAGTTTAGTTATTAAAAATCCATACACAAATATCCACACATATACACACTTAATATAAAATATTAACTGCTTTATAAATATATATATTCATAAATACTAAAATAAGACTATTTCATCTTATTATGAGTATATATACTTTTAATGTACATTTTGTATGCAAATATTTATCAAACTAATATATAATAGCTTCATATTGGCATGGCAAGGGTTTAAAGATTCTAGAAATAAAATGACTTTTAGACTCTTTCAAAGCTTCTTGTTCCCCTCAATAGGAAATGATGTTTAATAAACTAAATCAATCTGTTTTCTGTTTCAGTAACCCAGATAAATCCTTCCAATCCCTGCTTCCTTGGCAGGGGTCGAGCTTGGTGGCACACTGTCTGTTTCCATTCTGTCGTTTGTTTCCCTGATCAGTACTTAGAGCTGCTGCTGAGTCAGTGGCAGCCCAGAGGTTTCCAACGCCAGCAGTCTGTATTGTACAGTAGACTCCCTTCGGGTCACATCCCTGACAGAACCTGGAAGGGAAGCCGTGGACATGAATAGCATTTGGTTTTCAGATTAACTCTCTCTGCCACAGCACAAACTGAGACACTCACTACACTTTCCTCAATGCAGGGTTTGTAAGCAAAATCTACTTCAAATTCAAAAGCCAAGATCAGTTTGGTGACAGTAAAATGCTGGAGAGACACTGAGTCTACCACATAAAGACTCAAACGTGATGGTTCGTGACCTAAAACTGGTTCCACCCTTTGACAGACATCAAGCACACTCAGCTTCTGTCACTTTTACATCCCTGTGAAAAAGAGTATTTGTGCCTTTGTAAGAAGAAATTTCTCATGATGAAAAGCCAGACCAGTTGCCATGAATTAAGGCATGTGGGGCAATGCATCCTCAATCTTCATTTCCTAAAAATCACAACTTTAAAAATCTCCTGGGGTGGAGAGATGGCTCAGAGGTTAAGAGCATTGGCTGCTCTTCCAGAGGTTCTGAGTTCAATTCCCAGCAACCACATGGTAGTTCACAACCATCTATAATTTGATCTGATACATTCTTCTCGCATGTAGGCAGAACACTGTATACATAATCAATAAATAAATCTTTAAAAAATCATCTCCTCTTTGCTTTCCAATTTGGACTTAATGTGCTCGCACTTTCTCTGTCTACTGCACAGGTGCTTCTTTCTCTCCCTCTGCCTCCAGAGCCCTATCCCCCCAATAGGTAACTGGTTTACTTGCCCTTGATTACTTGCTGTTGGAGGTTCTAGCCTGCATGACGCACATACAGAAGATCATGACCTCTCACAGCATCAATTTTGCTAGTCAAAGAAGAACAGGTACAGTGTGATCTCGTATTTGTTTGTTTTTAGGTAGCCAATGCTCTCGGTGTTGGCTTACTCAATGAGGAACTTTATGAGCCCTGTGTGTAGTGTTTCTGAAAACCAAGTGATGTATTGATTTCCCCCAGGAAGAAGCAGTCTTCCAGAACTGTAGTGTGGCTTTTAGTTATTTTTGTCATGATGAAAAGCCATATGTAACATAAAACAACATAAATTTAAGATAATGATGGCTCCTACACAACTATGTGAGCAAAACTACAACCTACAAATAAAATAAAAGTAATAAACAAGCAAACTTAATTTTAATGAGAACTATGATACCTTTGTTTCTTTTTTGAGTGTATTACTACTCATTGATGTTAATCTAATAAATGGAGGATATATTGACTAGCATTACAACAGCAAATAAAATAGTAGGGTGAAGTTGAGTATAAACTGTTCATTCTTTCTGTTTTCTGAAAATTTTAATCAATTTATTTGAGAATTTCGCATAATATATTGCAACCAAATATACCGAAATGCTCCCACTAACTCCTCCCAGATCTACCCCACCTCCTCTAGTCCCCATTTTTTTGCCCCCCTTTTTAAATCCATCGATTCCAATTTGTGCTGCCCATGGGTATTTGCCTATCCACTGGAGGGAGCATGGTGGACCTAATAGAAGTCATTCCCTTAAAGAAAACCAACTGTTCTTTCTCTAGAAGCTATCAATTGTCCATAGCTCCTTAGGTAGGAATGGGGGTCTTATGAACCCTTCCAACACTGTATTAGAATGCTAACTAGCTTCAACTTGTATAAGAAAGGTCTTGTGCAGGCTTCCACACCGACATGAGTTCATGAGTACAACGGCTGGGTCATGCTCAGAAGACACTATTTCCTACTGTCCCTCCTTGACCTTTTGCTCCTGCCATCTTTTTTCTCCCTCTTCCTCAGTGGTCCCTGGGCCTTTGGTAGGTATTGTGACATCAATGTCCCATTTGTGTCTGAGCACTCCACTAAGACTTATTCTCTGCACTTTGACCATTCGTGACTTTCTATATTAATCAGCCCCTTTCCCTTAGGTTTGAGCCATGGTTGTCTCGTGATGTCTATAAAGCTGTCTTCTTCCTTTGAAGACATCGGCATATAGTATTATGAAAACTTGTATTAAATTGGTGTGCAATTCAGTTATGTCTGGAATGAGGAACCTGAAAATAGAATGAAGTTGAATCCTTTGTATATTTTTGATATGATGAGAAGGAAATTATACTTTTAACAATTATGTCATTGAACTCTGAAGAAACGGATGAATATTAGAAATAGATGCTCTGTTGTTTGTGACTAGAAATATTCAAATGCTACATGAAGCTATTCTTTGTCTTTTGGCCTTTATTTGACTTGAACATTTTATTTTAGTATCAAACCATGTTCTTTTCTGAGTAGTCTAAAAGGATAAAAGCAGTGCGTCATGCTCTTATATTATCATTTCACCAGACTTACTTTATTAAAAATGGAAATACATCAAAAGTGAATTATATATACATTTAGAAGATACATTTTATATTTACTTCTAATTAAAAGGTTCATTATGGGGACAATGATTTAGATTATACTTAACTTTGGCTACCAAATATATTTACTGAATTTGAAAGCTCCCATTATCATTTAGCATAAATACAACTGTGAAGAAATACTGATGTGTGCAGCCAAAGCCTTGTACTGTTCACCTGAAATGAAGCCAGATTCCTCAGTGGGGTTGGTGATGTTGCCATTATCTAACTACAACTCCCATTCTGCACTGTGCCAGTCTCCTTGTGACTATGGAACATTTAAATGTGGTTTGTGTGACTGAGGCATTGAGCTTTTAATTTTATCCAAGCTCATGAACTAAATTTAAATTTAACAATGAGTGTGCAATTTAATTATTGGAGATATTTCAAATCTGTTCAGAGCAAGTTGGTCATATGAATTTAGCATTTCAACTACACAACGTATAAAATTTAAATAGGGCTTAGAATTCCCAATGAAACCCCAGTATCCTACTTAAGGTGCACTGTAAATTTTAAAATGGATATTGGATTCCAAATGGGGTGGGAAACAAAAAAGAAAATGATCTAATTAATGATATTAACTGGGAAAATTATTTCGATAGTACTTAGAAATATTCCCATGTGATCCACTGTGTGTAACATGGGACTCAGTTTGCAGAATGTTGTGGAGGGTATTTTCATCCATGTTCCTGAGAGAGCTCAGTACATCTTCCCATTTATCTTTATGTGCTTTTGGCAACAGAGGGTGATGGTTTCATAGGCTGAACTCTATGTTCGGAAGTAGGTTCTGTATTTCCTATAAAAGATTGCAAAAATTGAAATGGGATAGCTTCTCTTTAAAGAATTATTTGGTAGAATTCATCAAGGAAACTATGTTGTAAATGGAAAGGAGTTCATTTTCTGCTGGAGTATATTTAAGGACTTTGGAAATGACATTCAGATAGGACTATGAAATTAAGAGGCTTGTGATACAGATCAGAGTAAAGAGAATGCTCTGCCATACATGAACTCCATGGAAGGTTCTAGACACAGTGGGCTTAAGCAAGTGGGTGAAAGAGAGGGCCAGAGGGAGTAGGGAATGAAAAAGAAGGTAAGAGAGGAGAGGAGGAAAGAGGGAGAGGAATGTCTGTAAGTAAGTGGTTTTGTTGGGGACCAAGATGGACACAACAATTGAGAAGAATGATGGACTTCACTAGCGTGTTTATCTATAGGTCACAGTTAAGAGAGGCCCCGAAAGATCAACTAGAGATGGGGACCACTAGCGTACTTCACCTAATCGGCAGGGTGGACTTGTTTGTAGTCTTTGTTTTATACTTTGGATGTTCCCAGCATTGGTAGTGATGACATCTTTGTTTTCTAATACTGGAAATTGCTTTTTTGCCTGTTTTCGCTTGGTTAGCATGGGTAATTATTGTCTTAGCACATTTTAACATACAGGTCCAATTTTCTTAAAATTTATGTGACTATTCACATTGTCTACATCTCTTTGGGTGGATTATGGCAGTTTTCTCTTCTGGAAAATTTTGCCTTTTCATTTTAATGGCCAATTTACATTGGCGAACACGGCTGTTTAGGGCACATGTTCCTTTTACTGGGATGCTGAAAGGGTCTGCATGGGTATCGAGTGTCCTGTCTGACTCCTGGTAATAATCACTTCCTTGATTTCCTATGTAATTCTTCTTAGAGTTTGTCCCTTTTCTTCAGGATTTTAAAGAACTATCTTTTCTTTTGTTTCTGACCATTGTTTTCCTGTTTTTAATTTTGTTCATTTTCACTGTGTTTTCTATTATTTCTTTAGATTTTTTTCTTTGAAGCTTAACAATCTTTCTTTGGACTGTCCATGGGAGATAATAGGCTTGATTACTTTAAAAAAAACTTTCTTCTTTTTGTGTATCTGCATTTAATGCCACAAATGTCTTCATGAACACTAATTTTGTTACATGCAAAATTTTATTAAGTCATGGTTTAATTTTCAGTTAACTCAACCAAGTTTAAATATTAGAATAAGCCTGTTAAAATACACAAATTGGAAAATAGCAACATAAACTTCCTATAGAGACACTTGGGGTTTTGAGAAACATTCGGCATTGATGGTCTCACATTTTAAAATGAAGTCATCTACAATTCTTTTCTTTCTGAAATGGGGGGGGGATAGAGGGTCTTTGAGCACAGGCTCTTTTGCCTCAAGTTTCATACCTCAGACAGCCAAGGTGCTAGAAAAATCAATAGCCACCATAACTACCCCAAGCCAGTGTCTTCTGAGTCCTTTGTCTCATTAGCTCAAAGAATAAATCTCACAGGTAAGAGATTGAGTTTAGAAAGGAGTTTAATGATAGGCTTCTATGTGGGAGTTGAAGAGAAAGACAGAAGTTAAAGCTCCTAGATAGCAGGCCAGAACCCCAGAGGTAGGGTTCTATTGATCTCTAATCTATAGAACTTATGACAGAAACTGGGATGAAGTGTTGCTGAGATCAGCCCAGTCAGCCCATCTATGAAACATCCACGCACTTCTCAGTTTTGGCCATGTCAGGTATAGTTCCTAGGCACTGGGGCTCATTTAGGCTGTGTAAAAGAAGAAAGGTGAAAAACAAGAGCAAGAAGTGAAACCTTGCTCTTCTGGCCTCTCATCAGCACCGAACTAAGGATATTGCTGATCAAGGACAAGAATCACTGTCACTGTCCCCAAACCACCCGACTGATTTCTATCTCTTGCTCTCAATGTGACTCCAAGAATCTGATAAGTATGTCAGAAGTTCAGCAGTGATGCTTAGGAGGATACGCCATTTTGATGTCATAGTTAGTGACACCAGAGAATTAAGACTGTACTCTGATGGTTAGAGTCAAAACCATAATGACCTTTCTAAAGGATCCATTGGTAAAAAATAGTCCCCAAGGTGAAGTCAGCTGCTTCGTGGTGAACACTCTCAAGAGGAGCTGCACTCCAAGGAAAATCATGGTTGAATTCAGTTTTCAGCCAATTGGCAGTTACCATAGTTTCCCTCATTATCTGCGTTCTCACCATTCCTCAGTGACTATTGACCGTTAGGGTTCATGTAAAGTACTTTCCCACAAGTTCATGTGTTTGCATACTTGATCCCAAGCTGTGGCACTGCTGGGAGGGTTGTGGAACCTTTACAATGTGTGGTCTAACTAATAAAAGTGGGTCACTGGGGCAGGTCTGGAAGATCATACCTTACAACCGTCTCTGGTTCTGGTCTACTTTCTGGTTCATGAAGATGTGAGCTTCTCACACTACAGAGGATGCACACAGCTGCCCTGTCTTCCAACCCTGCAGAGGGTCCACACAGCTGCCCTGTCT
>CABHPH010146394.1:20146-45531 GCA_902168325.1 Peromyscus nudipes
TCTCTCTCTCTCTCTCTCTCTCTCTCTCTCTCTCTCTCTCTCTCTCTGTGTGTGTGTGTGTGTGTGTGTGTGTATAAATCCTTAAGTAGTTGAATGATTGACCGTATTCAGAGGTCTGTCTTTATTGAAGTGCAGTGGCTTTCTAGTGTCTTGTAGGCATTCAGTGCTTACAGAAGAGCTAATTGAGGTTACAGCCCAGCTGCTGATGGACTCTACAGAGCACTGCTGTAGTGACTTTACAATTAGGGTTTCTGCACAGCAATTTACACCTGAAATGCTGGGATAGAGACACAGTTCGCTCAGAATTAATGTCTGCTATTGAACTTCAATTGGTCCTAAGATGGAGCTCACTCAGTCATGTTAACATGGTTGCAGACCGATGTGGCTGTTCTTTCCACCCCTTTTCTGAGAGTCACTGAATGGGAGGACTGGAGAATAGCCAGAAGATGAGCACAGAGCTAAAGATGGAACTATAAATACACGAACAGTTTTAGGAAGAGATGGTGCATTGGCACTCTCTACAAAAACAAACTACAAGAATTCAGACAGGCCTAGGGCCCAGGGAGGGTTATTATAATCACAAGAAATTGATAACTCAGTATAAATCAGTATTCATCCTGAACAAATGTAGTGCCTGAACTTTTGAGAAATATCAGAAAAAATAAACCCCCAAGTTGACTTGTTTTATGTTTGTTGAAGTAAAAACAAAATTGACTTGAGATCATGGAATGAGAAGACGGCCACTCCTCTTTAAATGGGTATAGTGACAGGTACTTGTATAGGAGGAATGGGAAAGAAAAGGGAGAAAAAAAATACAATATTGGAAAATCTAAAAATAATTTCATGGTGCCACAGCTTATGACTACTGCATGTCTACAGAACTGAAGTGTGACAGAAAATAGCCTGTGCATTTCCTCAGCTTGGTTTTCTCAGACCCCCCAACACAAGGAAGTAATTTTGCTCTCTAACTAAGGGTTGGAAGGTGGAATGCTTTCAATCAGAACAAACTCTTAGGTCTGTTCTCCACATGTGGTTTTTTTTTTAAACAGTCTTAATTTGGGTGAAATAGCTTTGCAGAGCTATGGGCTTGTCTCTTTTTTGGCTTGTCTTTGAGGTCATTAGTTTTCAGAGATTAAAGTAAGAATCTGGCATATCAGAAAGTATGTTTCTAACATGCAACATCCAAATTCTACAATAAATTCAAACTGAACTCCAAAACATGAAACTTCCCCTCCAACTTAGGGGAATTTTGATTATTTTATTCATTAGATAAACTTGTATCCTATATTCAAAATGCAAAGCACTAATTCTTACCCATCATCTTGGAGGGAGGGGGGGCAAGTGTCTGATGGTGGGACAGGTGAAGGAGGATTTGTTCTGCAGGGCTCCGATCTGGGATGGAGGCTCTTAGTTTCCATATAACTGCATTTCTTCCCTTTTTCTCGTTCAAGAATTCTGCACAAGGTGAAAAGAAGCAGAGAATTTGTAACTTTTATATACATATCTTTTTCAGGGATGAGAAATTGAAAACAAACCAGATCCCAGAAACAAATGTCTCTGTTAATGAGAAGCCCCAGGAAGAGAAGTTTGGTTACTAACCCTGCAAGGGGACTAGCTGTCATAATCCTGGCTCAGTTGGAGCTTTAACTTGGGGGGTCCTGTTCATTATTTTTGGAATTTCACATAATAAGTGATTCTCCGAGGGTACTAGCTAATGAAAATACCACCCAGTCTCATTCTCTTATTTCTTCCTCCTTTTTTCCTTCCCAAGTCGAGTCTCTCAGGACAAACAGCACCTCAGTTCAAGTCTTCTCCTCTTGCAATAACTGCCCATATCTGGTTTTCCCATGCCTAAATAATGGAAAGATACGTGTTTTTAAGAACACTGTCTTTTCGTTTTATATTCTTGGCATTAAAACACTTTAGATACTTTCTCAAGTCTCTAATCTTTCAAGTACTATGCTTTTTAGTCACAAGTGATATCATTAGACAGAAAATTCAAGGCCTGCCTGGAGTGCATATTTCAGATTAGCATACTTTTCTCAAAAATTATCAAGGCATTATCTTAGGGTTGCACTTTGCTTGTACAATGTTTTACGGTATCTAGTTTCTTTTTTATTGCCAAACCCCTTGTCATTATTAGTATTTCACACCGAGAGCCCATATCCTGCTGCAAAGCATAGTAAGTAGTAGCGTATGTAAAAACAATCTGTCCTGTGGAATTCAGATCCTTGAATTCTTTCCCTTGGAGGAATGTGAAATCTGAGCTTCTATGGCTCTATGGAGCTAGATACTGTGACAATCTCTCCCTGCCCCCACTCAAGTGTGTATGTGGTGGAGGGGTCAGTGGATTGGATAACACAAAACCTGACAGAGGATCAGCATTATATTCCCAGACATTATGGGATGTCTTTCTTCTTTGTTTTCAAATTCTGAGTGATATACCATAATTTTTCAGAGAAGAAATGAATTTGTTTTTCAGTTCCTCCATTAGCCAGGTTGATGGCAAATCCTGGTGAGACATTCACTGGCACGGCAGGAGGGTAAGGCAGCACCCACCATCACAGTTTGTGTTTATTTTATGCTCTGTGACATGAGCACGACATACCGTTTATTAAAATCTCAATGTGTTTCCCTTACTGGGAAGAGTGCAGGCAGGAAACGTTTGAAACAGCTGAGTGATCAACATCCAGAAGGCTCCTTTGTATCTCTCCAGCCAAGGCACATGGACGTGTGACTTCTAGCATGTGCTTCAAGATCAACTGGGAGACAGTGCCCAGGAGCTCATAGTGAAATGTTTCCAGAAGGTTCCAGTCTAGCAGCACTGTCAGCAAATGCCTCGTATCCCATCATTCCTTGACAATTTTAATGCCAAATTCCAAGCACCTGGGACATTCCCAAAGGTTAAGATGGAACCTTTTTTGGCTCAGAATACCTTTAGCCATCTTGTGAAGAATTGTCTGCCCTGAGAAACCCGAACCCCAGAAGGATCCAGATTTGTATTTTCCTTAAGGCTGTGCCCACACAGTTAATCATCACAGGAAAAAATAATAATAATAAAAAAAACCTCCCACAAAACATTTTAAAATCTGTGGTCACCCATCCTAAAGAGGCTTTAAACACTTCATAGAAATTCTAGTGAAGTTTTTGGGTAGTCAGCTTCCTAACTCTCTGGAACTGTAATTTAAAACGTTTTCCATTCAATTCACATCTGCAACTTTCTTTCTTCCCTTTCTCAGCAGATGGCCTACTTCACAGAATATTAAAATAGAAACCACGCAAGTCAACCACCTCAACTTCCTGCCATCACATCTACGGTCTACCTCTATGTGCCTCTTCCTGGGCCCCTCCCCTTCCGGCCCAAGGAACCAGGAAGAACCTCGAACCGGCTTTTTGTCTCAATTTTCTGGACATTGTCTTTGTGAAACCAAGCTGGGGCCTGCCTAGCCAAGCTGTGTGCTCTTCTCCTGGAATACAAACAAAGGACTTCACATTGATGTCTTGGTCTTCTCTGGTCCTCCTCATCCGTTTTCCAATTCACAATGTAGATAAATATAGAAAGCATAAATGAGGAGATTGTTGTACAATAAACCCTCTACTCTGTGCAACCCCTCCCCCAAAACATGTATCCCTGTCTTAGGTACCAAGACCTCAAAATGTGACAATATTTGGAAGCTGGATCTTTAAAGATATAATGAAGTTAAAAAATGAGGTCAGATAGAGGATTCCTAATCACTATGATCAGCACTCTTATAGAAGGATTTTAGGACAAAACACATGCAAAGGGAAGGTCATATACAGAGAGAAGACAGCCATCAGTATGCTAAACCAAGAGGATGTGATCTTAGACTTCTAGCTCCCAGAACTAGGGGAAGACATATTCCTGATGATAGCGCTCGTTGTGGAAGCCCCAGTAAACCTACATACTTCCTTCCAATGGCTTTTTAACTCTCTCTGGGACAGAACTGGAATGGAGTAAGTAGTCAAGACTCAGCATGCTCCAGTGGACTCGGGCCTCTTCCACTTCTTCCTGGGCTAGTCTCTGACTTTCTCTATTCCAGCCACATCGGGTCTCATCATTTAGGTAAGTATATTGTAATCCTTACTCTACAGCCTTTGGAGACATCTGCTCTGCGCAATGTTCCTAACCTGCTTCCACTGCTCGCTGACTTGTTTCCACTATCACCTTCCTTCGAAACTTAGCTTAAACTCACTCCCCAGGAAGCCGTCTTTGTTCCCTAAGGCTGACAAACAAGGGAGTCTATGATGTTCCTGGGGTAGTCTTCCACAGGACGTCATGCTTCTACTCCAGAGCTGTTATTAATGCCCAAGCAATTGGTCAGTGTATTTCCTCCCTTCATCCTCTACCAGCCCAGGCACCGTTGGTTTCACTCGCTGTTCTCTACCTGCAATGCTTGCGGCAGCTGGTCTGTTCTCAGGTGTTTCAGTGAAGCATCACAACGAACAGGATCACAGTCCTCAGAATGTGCATGGCCTTGCTGGTAAATATATGTGCTTATATAGGGGGTGTTTGAAGTAGTGTTAGAAGAATTTCTGGTCATTAGCAAAACCCAATTTGACAAATAATTTGTGGCTGAAGTTGAAGTAATAACTTGTAGAAAAAAGTGTTACTAATTCACCACAGTTTATTGGAGACACTGGTTATCGTTTTATTTTCTAGATCAAATATGTTTTATTTTCTAAATCAAACAGATTTTTTTGGACTCTGTGCGCGCACACACACACACATACACACGGCCTATTTTCTTTTGAGACATGGAGGAAATAATTTTATAAAAAGATGAGTGTGTTTTGTTTTTCACTAGCAATCTCTTGACAGAAATAGTTCAAATGTGTTGGCGGCTGAGCAGTGTCGTAGAAAACTGGGCCCTGTGTGTATTCCTCTCTGGGAGCTGGGTTTGCTGCACCTCTTCTTTAAGTCTTGTTCATACCAGAGCATGGAAACCTCTTCAAAAATAATTACAATGATGCTTTGAGCTCACGGCCTGTGGTGGTGTGTGAGAGGGGCCAATCTCATGGGAGCAACTAGTAGGCAGGCATGGAGAAGGCACTTTTTCTGTTAGGGGTCACTTTTTAAAGGGAAACTTAGAGTTGCTAGAAGAGACCCCTTGTAATATGTGTACCAGGCTCTTATGGTCTTGAGGAGCATGGTGTGACACTGGGACCTTGCTAAAGAAGCCTTTGGGGATGCTTGTGCAATAGGCACAATGGTACCATCTATTCATTATTGATAGTCCTAATGTGGCTGACTGTTCCTGAGTAGGCTAAGGACAAAAAGCTTAATGTAGCTCGGCCATCATTTGCACATTTATTTACATGTCAAGG
Source organism: Peromyscus nudipes (assembly GCA_902168325.1). Lineage (NCBI taxonomy): Eukaryota > Metazoa > Chordata > Mammalia > Rodentia > Cricetidae > Peromyscus > Peromyscus nudipes. The sequence goes on from CABHPH010146394.1 coordinate 25,493, forward strand.
CTTTTGTTCAGATGGTGACTGAAGCCCATTTGTGGAGTCAGGCATAACGAAGTGAACCTCATTGAGATTCACTTCAGGACATAGCCAAACAAACAAGATCTTCATTCTGAGCCTATCCAAATGCGCGTAATTTGGTAAATTACTCATTTTATCTGAATGCATTAGTCATCATTTATGAATGTCAGTGAGAATGAATGGACTTCCCTCAAAGCTCAATAGAAATTTCCATCATGCTACAAATGCCTGGGTCTTGCTTTTTATTTTTCAAGACATATTTTTTCTGTTGCATTTTGAATTTCTAAACTATAAATCAAATTAGCATCCCTAAAATAAAGAGTCCTATCTTATGAACTAATGGGTCTGTATAAAATATTCGTCTGTAGATGAAGTAAATGTTATGTCACAGTGCATTAAAGTGCAGCAGTCCTGGTAAATTCAGATTCTGGATTTGCTGTTGAGCACTGTAGAAACCTTAGTAACGATCAACATGAAGAGCTCTTAAGAAGAAAACAGAAAGTATCTCAGGAAAGACAGTAAGACAACACCTCAGTAGCAAGCCTTGGAGAAACTTTTTGTAGTGGTGATGGATTTTCATGGCTATGCTGATCAATTGAAAAACAGGGGAAAAAATCTTGAACAAAAATATCAACTTAGCTGCAGCCTTGGAAGATCTATCTTCACGTTGTTAAGTTATCCAGATTTGTGAGAGTTATCAGAAACCTGGGCTTAATTTTATTTTTCCAAATATTTAAACATTGATAATTAATTCTAATTAAAATGCTGTCAAATCCAAACAAGCCATAGATGTCCAGTGTATAACTTCTATGACACAGGCTATATCATATTGTAGAAAATATTGTCTTATAACTCATGTTGAGTACTAGCTGTGTAAAACATCTCTAAACAAAAATAAATACCACTTGTACATGTAGCTAAGAAACTTGGAAGAAATATCTTGAGAAAGCAAAAGACTTCTTTCCCTAGTATGTACAGTTGGTAAGTCTTCTGGTTCAAAAGGTTCTATTCCACCCTTCATACTTCCCACCCACATTATCATCAATGCAAGTATGGGAACTCGATACCTCCTCAATACTCCCCCTTCAGCTTACTGTTTAGTTTATGGATGTCCTGGGATGCTATTTGAGACAAAAGACTTATTAAAAGGCATTTTTAGGGCATTGACAGTATTGTTTATGATGGGAACACACTAATAAAAGTGATGACAGGGATGAAAACTCTCTACAGTAGCAGAAACTTTGAAAGAATGGTTCTGATTTTTGTTTACCCTAATGAGATAGGAAAAAGTGAGGGCTAGACAATTTGTGTAAAACACTCACATCCCAGAGAGCCCCAGAGCATCAGAGAGCATGGTGTGGTCTCGGTGCTGAGTGGCTTAATGATACAAACTCAGTCTCTATTTGAGTCAAACTTGAGAGTAAGGTCTTTTGCAGAAATTTCCTTCAGATATGTTACTATATCTCCCTTTGTGCCCTGCCTCCCCTGCCCCCCCCCCGAATCTCTATGCTCACAAAACCTTTTTCTGGTAAGAGGAGATTCATCCTGTCATTCTTTCTGTTCTTCTCCAAAATTCTTACACATTCTCTCTTCCCTTATTCACTTAACTTGGAAATTTCAGAAGTTAACTCTTCAGTTAGCCATTTCTTTCTTCACCTTTACACCATGTCCCATGCTGTCCCATGGCTGTAAACACAAGGACTGCTGGGGTGACAAGAAGGAAGAAGTTTAAATTCCAAGACAAGAAAATCATTAGTGTCTCAAACATGTCCAGATTCACAAATGAGCTTTAAAACTCTTCCAATTCTACTTATATTGATTTCCAAATATAAAGGAGAAACAGTTTATAAAAGAAAGTTACATACTTGAAATTAAAATCATATATTCAAACTAAAAATGCTCCCCAAATTCATAAGACCTCTGTGTACTTCTTAAGAAGGTGGAGGTGCAGGCAGTCATCATCTAGGCATCCTTGTTATGTTCCCAAAGCAGAAGCAGAGGAGAGAGGGTCTTGAAAATCTGCAGGGAGTCGGCTCTTAGGAACTTGTATTAGCCATCAATATTAAGAATATTACAAAGTATTGAGTGCTCCTAAGCCAACAGTTAGTGAAATCTGGGTGACTTGAGTACTGTGTGAAGACTGACCACCTCAGACCAGAAGGCTTTCTTTATTTCCTGAGGAATACACATTTGGACCAATTGGTTTCTAATAAATAACTAGAAATATATATCCCTAAGGAAAAAGAAGATGGAGAAACACATGTAGCTAGAGTTTTCCTGCCTGGCCCACAGTCAGGACAAATCTCTGCCACCCGCCAGTCCCACAGCCGCTCAGACCCAACCAAGTAACCACAGAGACTTACATTGCTTACAAACTGTATGGCCATGGCAGGCTTCTTGCTAACTGTTCTTATATCTTAAATTAATCCATTCCTATAAATCTATACCTTGCCACATGGCTTGTGGCTTACCAGCATCTTCACATGCTGTTTGTCATGGCGGCGGCTGGCAGTGTCTCCGGCTCAGCCTTCCACTTCCCAGAATTCTCTCCTCCTTGTCCCGCCTATACTTCTTCCTGCCTGACCACTGGCCAATCAGTGTTTTATTTATTAACCAATAAACAACATGTTTGACATACAGACCATCCCACAGCAAATACTGGTCTGTTTAACACCAGTGTTAGTATATTCTTGTCAATTTCAAACAAGAATTCAATAAAATTCTCACCTGAGCTGCTGTATCACCAAAGTCATTGCACACATTTATTTCACCTGCCAGGAAATATTCTCTAAGGTGCTGTTGTCTGAATGCACAAGGAGTTTTTACAAAATATATGAAGGGGACTCAAAGAGAATGTTAAAAGATGCTATCAGAAATGTTTTTGTGGGGCTATAGGGGAAAAATTAGCTTTCATTAATCATTTATTTGATTATTCTTGCCTCTTTAGACCCCTCTTTAACATCCGACTCTGTTACAAGCCTTTTAATTTCCATGTTTCTCATTCTAAAAACATTATTTTTTACATGACAAGTTACTTATGTAAGTAACTGATAGTAATAAGTGCTTTTCACAAGCTAGGCAAATGATCACAACTAGCCGTTTATTTGAATTAATGAACATATGCCAGGACATACAGTATTGTGTGATAGGGTTCTTTGACCTAAAAGGATTAAGAAGAGAGTGTTCATTAGATTTGGGGAAACAGGATGTTTAGCATCAATGTGATATGCTGTTCTATGTCCTGTGGTAGCTATAGGCAGGTGACTGTGACAGATATATAGTAAGAGGCTGGAGGAGTCTCCACAGATGTCTAAGAGTAGGAAGTGATTAGCTAGAACAACAGGAAACGAGGATCACGGCAAGCCAGAGAAGCCGTGAGAGGGTACACGGAAACTCCAAAGTCAGGCCTGGAGAGATGGATCCATCCTCAAGAGTACTTGCTATTCTTGCAGAGGACCTGGGTTGGATTCCCAGTATTCACATGGTGACTCACAACTGTCTATAATTCCAGTTCCAGGGGATCCAGTGACCTTCTCTGGCTTTCTTGTTTACCAGACACACAAGTGGTACACAGACACACATGCAATCAAAACACTCATACACCTAAAACAATAAAATTAAAAATTAAAAATCTCAGAAGAACGTTGTTGTGATGAGAATATTATGCATAACATGGAGAATATGCCAATAAAAGTTTTAAATGGGCAGATCCTGCCATTTTCATAAAGCGCTTATGTTTTTATGACATATGCAACAAAATAAGGGCATTTAACTAGTAGAATGTTTGTTCACATCCATATTGTTGATGATTAATTCTGAGATTGTAGAGACTGCATCTAGGAAAGGAAAGATTGCCAATGAAGGGGAATGCTCAGGGCACAGGTGTGTGTCCCTCAGTAAAAGACTTCAATGGGCAGTTGTAGCTAGAGTTTTCCTGCCTGGCCCACAGTCAGGACAAATCTGTCACCCGCCAGTCCCACAGCCGCTCAGACCCAACCAAGTAAACACAGAGACTTATATTGCCTAAACTGTTTGGCCTAATGACTCAGGCTTCTAGCTATCTAGTTCTTACATCTTAAATTAATCCATTTCTATAAATCTATACCTTGCCACGTGGCTCGTGGTTTACCGGCATCTTCACATGCTGCTTGTCATGGCGGCGGCTGGCAGTGTCTCTCTCCGCCTTCCTGTTCTCTCAATTCTCCTCTCTGTTAGTCCCGCCATACTTCCTGCCTGGCCACTGGCCAATCAGTGTTTTATTTATTGACCAATCAGAGCAATTTGACATACAGACCATCCCACAGCAGGCAGTGGCAGCAGAAATAGAAGAGGGAGAGATTCAAAGACTGCTGAAGAGGCAAAATGCTAGGCAAGGCTCAGTGATTCTTGGATGTAAAATTAAGGGAAGAGGATCTAGGTTTCTTGCTTGACAAAAACCAGGACATAAGGAACACAGGATTTTCACAGATGAAGGTGGGTCTATTTTTTGACACATCTAGTAAGACATTTGAGGGCTTAGCTGAGTTGGGCATAAGATGGTCTGCAGTATACCAGGTCACCCTGTAGCCACAGAAGTAGATGATGTCAATTAGGGAAATACATAGATGACGGAACTGGAATTATGGACCCGTGAAATGACATGGAGGATCAGCCTGAGGGAATGGAAACTGCAGGTGAAAGTTTTATATGAACCCTGAGTATCAGAACAGCAGAGTTCAATAAATGAAGAAGGCTCGGGTAGATGTAACAAGAGAATCATTATGAACATCAGATTCCCTAGAGACTGAGCTACTGAGCATCAAGGAAACATACTAATTTTTCAAGACATGGTTTCTTTTTGTAGCCCTGGCTGTACTGGAACTCACTCTTGTAGAGTAGGCTGGAGCCAGAGTAGTCAAGGACGCCATGAGAGCACAGCCTAGGGGGGAACCAACTTAGCGGGCCTTATGGGGACTCACGGAGACTGAAGTAGCAACCTCAGAGCCTACATGGGTCTGCACTAGGTATTCTGCATATATGTTATGGTTGTTGGCTTGGTGTTTTGGGGGGACTCCTGACAGTGGGATTGGGAGTGTCCCTTACTCTTTGCCTGCTTATTTCCTCCTACTGGGTTGTCTTGTCCAGCCTTGATGTGAGGATTTGTGCCTGGTCTATGGAGGCCCAAATTACTCAAGGTCAGAGAATCTGAGCTTGCTTTACCCAGTAGGGTTGCATGAGGGGATGATTGGACCACGGACATGGTTACCAGGTGCTTGTAAGGGTCTATACTTGGCTGTATCTAGCAAGAGGGCGGTCTTTTGCCCCGCCCCTTGGCATTGCTATAAAAAGCCCCTTTGAATAAAGTTCTGGGCCGTTGGGTATTGACCCAGGTCCTCCCGAAGCTATCCTGTGTTTCTGTCTTTCTCCTCTTTGCTATCTTTCTATCTGAAAGTTTCTTATCCCTCTCTCCTCAAGAGTACCCTGGAAAGAGTGGGGGAAGTCCCCCACACTGGTCTTATTTTATCTTGTTGTGCTGTGTTAGGTTGACATCCCTGGGAGGCCTGCTCTTTACTGGGAGGAGACAGGAGGCAGGGGTAGTAGATCTGAGAGTAGTGGATCTGAGAGAGAGGGAAACTTGGAGGATTGGAGGGAGGGGAAGCTGTAGTTGGAATGTATTGTGTGAGAGAAGAATAAATAAAAATAAAATAACATTAGATGAAAGACATACTGAGATCTAGTATCTTGACAGCCATTGGTTTTTTTGTGGCTGTGCTTTCACTGTGTCCTAGTGACAGTGGACAGACTTTAGGACTCCAAGTCATGATTGCATTGTAAGGAGCCATTGAATACTCTTTTTTTTTTTTTTTGGTTTTTCAAGACAGGGTTTCTCTGTGTAGCTTTGCGCCTTTCCTGGAGCTCACTTGGTAGCCCAGGCTGGCCTCAAACTCACAGAGATCCGCCTGCCTCTGCCTCCCGAGTGCTGGGATTAAAGGCGTGCACCACCAATGCACGGCCATTGAATACTCTTATGCACCAGACATCTCTCTGTAGTGGCACATGGGGGCATATATCTGTGGAGTAACTTCTGTTTTTCCAAGGTCACTCAACAGGTAGCTGTAGTTTTAAAACACATACCATTTCCAGTAACATTTACAGTGAAGGAGAGAAAGAGGTAAAGTGTTTTTTATTTGTTTTCAAGATCAGTTAGACTTGAACATATTAAATGACTAGAGAGCAAGTGGTTCTCAACCAGTGGGTCTTAATCTCTTTGAGTGAGATTGAATGATCCTTTTACATGGTTCACCTAAGATCATCTTCATATCAAATATTTGCATTATGATTAATAACAATAGCAAAATTACAGTTGTGAAGTAGCAACAAAAATAATTTTATGTTTGGGGGTCACCACAACATTAGGAACTGTATTATGGGGTAGCAGCCTTAGGAAGGTTAAGAACCCCTGGACTGGAAGCTGAGGCATGTTAGAAACAGATGTTAGAGAGGCAAGTGAATAAAAAAAAATAAGTATAAACAGAGTGGCATAAGAGAATAGTATTTACTTATTTTTAAAAAGTTAAACATAGAAGCCAGGCATTGTGGTACATTAATGTGATGTCAGTACTTGGGAGGGTAAGACAGGAGAATTTTGAGTTCCAAGCCAACCTGAACAACAAAGTCAGACGGTGTTGCAAAAACATGGAGAAAAGCAAAAGTTTGTCTTATTTCAGTAAGAGGCAGACATGTAGTAGTACAATAAGGAGTGGGGAAGAAGGAGGGGGGATGTGGATGAGCTTCTGGCTGAGACAAATAGTAAAATCTTGGAACCAAAAATTAGTGGAAAGAAAATGACAAATGGAGGCCAAAATATCTAACTAGATTTAATAAAATGATGGATTTCCTAATTGGAAAAAGTAAACAAATTGACTATTTCTCACTAGACACAAGCCAAGCTGGAAAGTTAAATCCAGCTGTTTGTCCAGAGTGCAGTTAAATAGACAAAGGGACAAATTTGGAAAAGAGAAGGTAGAGCAGTTCAATAGACAAAGGGACAAATTTGGAAAAGAGAAGGTAGAGCTATCTAGAAGAAATTTCAGAAGGTAATTAAAAGAATGACTCTGACCAACTTGCAAAAAAATAGTAATGCATGAAACATTTCTGAAGGCTGCTGGAGAAAGGAGAGTCAGTTTTCTTCAGTGATGTTGCCTCTCTTAGGTTGCCCGTATAGTTGTGGATGACTCTAAACACAAGCACATAAAGGCAATACTTATTGGACTCAGTGGACTGCAAAGGAAATAAAAAGAAGAGGATTGTATGGAGTTGGGAAGGAGCTGTGGGGGGTTGGGGAGAGGTTAGAAGGGAAAGGAGATAGATATGAGCAACATACACTGTGTATATGCATTACGTTCTTAAAAGCTAGGTAGGTGAAACTGAAAAGCACGTATAGACTTGAAGAAAGATGGAATTTCAGATCTAAAACTCACATTAACTCACAAAAAACATGGAATAAAGTTGTGGTTATTACAGATGAAGACCAGAAAGGAAATATTTGAAAACATCATGGAGAAGACACAGCTCACCTATGCAATAGGTTGTGCCACTGGCTTACAGATTTTTCCTCGTCGCCTTTATCAGTGTGGGCTGTGTACACTTCCCTAGATGTTTTCACTTTCTGCTTGGCTAGGTGATTGGTTTGGCCAATGGAACACAGAAAGAAAGAGAATGCGTAAGCGTTAAGTCCAAAGCCATCTCCAAGTGAAACCATTTCTGAATGATCTCTTTGTAGACCAGTTCTCCAATCTAGTTCTTCAAAAGATGACGGGACCAGACTTGAGCCAAAACTGAAAGCTTAGTATCCAGTAGTTCTGGATAAATTTGACCAAAATAGACTGAACTGACATCAGTTTAGAGCCTGGTGAGTATGAAATGAATGATTGCCATTTAAGTCACTGAGATTTGGGTTGTGATAAGACATGACTGGAGCAGAGACCACAAAGAAACTAACAATAGGTTTTTTTCAAAAAATAACAAAAGCAGAAGGAGTAATATCTTAAAATGTAGATGACTAAAACAGCCAACTTATTCCACCCAGGTAGACAATCTTCACAATTTTACATATACCCACACACTCTTTCACATACTTATGTGCATTGTTATAGAGAGTGTTAATTAATTTGTGTGTAAGGTGGTATCCACAACATCAGAAGATAAAACAACAAAGAAGAAAAGCATGGCTAAAAGCTTGCCAGATGGTAGAAATCAACTTTCTATCAGTCTGTCTAATAAACAGAAGTGTATCATACCTGACTACTAAATAAAGGTTTATTGAAATTTAAAAACAAATATATAAACAAACATCTTGGGTGTTGCTAAGATAGGACACAGCAGAGCCAATGAATGAGAATTTTTCTAGATAGATAGCATGAAAAAAAAGGCAATAGAGGGCTAGGGATACAGCTTGGTAGAGAGTGTGCACAAGACATAGGTTTTATCCCTGCAATTGAAAAATAAAGTTGAAAACAATAAAGAAAAAAACCACAAGACCAAGATAAAGCATCAAATTCTAACCCAGTTTAACCAGGCTCTAATATAACTTGTGTAAAGATGGATTGGTGTAGTTATAGATCATAAATAATAATGGAGATAAATCTACTAATTTATAGCCACTATATACTTTTGGTATGTAACAATATAACCTCAAATTATCTAATGAAGAATTTTAAGGGGAAGTAGCCAAATAATAATTATACTAGTGTATCTTAACATATTTAATAAATGATTTAACTGACAGATTATTATGCTCATAGAAGATCTTTAAAATAAAATCAATAAATGAACCTTAAAAATGTAGAGCTTGTCCAATGAGACGTAATGTTACCGAGTAGATGATGTTCAGAAAGCTATTATTCTCTGATGACTTGTGATTGATATATAAATTTACATACAAATAGCCAAATACTTTACATGGAAGGGAAGCTAAAGTTAATAATTTTTTGATTAATGCATGTCAGTAGAAATTAAAATGTGCCAAAAATTAAAGTAAAATGAAAAATATTGCATGAAGTATCATGGGAAGATGGAGGTGCAGCTCAGGGTTAGGGAACACTGTGTCTATAACTGAAAAAGAGCCACTTTAAACTATCACATCAGGAGACTCAGGAACTTGAAAAATAGTTCAAGCATCCAACCTAAAAGCTAGAAGGTAGGAAAGAATTAAAGAAGGAATTATGGAGACAGTAATAATACTCTACATCAATAACAGAGTCAGTAGAAAAGTTTAAGGAAAATAAATTCCAAGCTGGTCGGAGCTAACCGAAGAGGCCCTGGCTCAAAAGACAACTAAACAAAATAAATAAATAAAAATGAAAATTAAAAGATTCTTATTTTATTTTACTATCTATCTGTATCCCTTTTATTTATTTATTTTCATAATATATATTCTGAACATTTTTCCCTCCATCACCTCCTTCTGGATACTCCCCATCCAACCTTGTGTTCTTTCTCTCATTCAAAATAAATTACAGAAACAAAAATCGAAACAAACAAACAAAAAAAACCCAATAAGACAAAAACTGCTAAAAACCAAAGAAAACAAGATGCTCTCCCACAAAAACCCACCGAGTTCATTTCGTCCTGCCCAACTACTCCTGGACCTGGGGCTTGCCCTGGAGTGTGGTTGATATACACAGTGACACTCCATGCGGGGGGGGGGGGGGGGGCTGATTTTCTACTTTGCCCTCAGGTATGAATAATAACAAATGGTGCCAGTCAACCTGGATGGCTCCATGTAGAAGAATGAAAATAGATCCATATCTATCTCCCTGTACAAAGGCCCCCTTTTTTAAACAAACGAATAAAATCAAGACAGATATTATAAATTCAGGAGAAAATTGAAAAGAAATGTATTCATAGAGTGTAAAATTGTAATATAACACATTAATAGCAATAAATTAGTCAATTGTTGTAAGATTTATAAGTTTCTAGAAAAGTGTATAGGGCAACTGAGAAGAGCCGGGAAGGGGAGAGGTGGTCCTCCACAGGCAAGAGCATACCAATTGCTTGTTTAGAGTCAGATGATCAGCCCTGAAAACACACATACAAGTACCATACAGCTGAACATGCCCTATTTAGGAACATATATGTTTGCAATAACAATTAGTAAAAAAAAAGACCATGAATTTTAAAGAGAACCAGGAGGGGTATATGGAATGGTTTGAAGGGAGGAAAAGAAAGGGAGAAACATAATTATATTACAATCTCAAAAATGAAATAATCTATATCATAAAAAGAAAAATGTAAAGAATAAAGACCAAGTAAGGATGAAATTAAGTGGCTAATCAAAATTGTTTTCTTCCAAAATGATCTATTTTTTGAATTTATTTAAACTGAAAGGGAAGTAATCTATGCTATAAAAACAAAACTATAAGTTATACTTAATAAAGTTGAAATTAAGTTATTAATTGTGGTGATTTGAAAGAAAATGGCCTCCATAGGCTCATAGGGAGTAGTACTATTAGGAGACATGGCCTTGTTGGAGTACGTGTGACCTTGTTGTAAGAAGTGCATCACTGGGGGCTGGGATTTGAAGGTTCAGATGCTCAGTCCAGTTTCAGTGACACTCTCTGTTTCTGCTGTCTACAGGTCCAGATGTAGAAATCTCGGCTCCTTTTGCAGCACCATGTCTGCCTGTGTGTTGCCATGCTTCCCATCGTGATGACAATGGACTACATTTTCTGAACTGTAAGTCAGCCTTAATTAAATTTTTTCCTTTGTAAGAGTTGCTGTGGTCATGGTGTCCACTGAGCACCAGCAGTTAATCTAGTTGGCTATCTTACATGTTCCAACCTGTTCTCTTCATATCTATCCTTTTTGATCAAGTATGTCTATTGTTTTAAATTAGTAAGCTAAGTCCTACAATGTTTCACTGAGATCTTTCCAAGTTTATTTACCTGACATTTGCTTAAGTTTGATAAAGGTTTTATTCTCCTTTGGAGTAGATGTAGCCCAACACTTTATGGGTATCAAGATAAAACTTAATGTTCTGCAAATATCACCCCTTAAACAAGAGTTATCTTTTCAAGAGAACACATACTCCAGGTGTTCCTTGAAACTGCTTTGTCAGGAAATCCTGAGTTATTCAAAGCTGTGATGGCAAAACTGTGATCAGCAAAACATACAAAAATGATTTTCTTTTTGGTATTCAATGATTTTGATCCATTATTTGTCCAGAGTTACATGACATGATGTAATTTTATTTTAAAATTTTGATGATTTTTTTATTATTAAGAAATTTTCTGTTCATTTTACATACCAACCACAGATCCTCCTCTCCTCCCTCCCCCCCCCCCCAGCCTTTCCCCCAACCCATCCCCTATTCCCACCTCCTCCAAGGCAAGGCCACCAATGAGGAGTTAGCAGAGCTTGGTACATTCAGTTAAGGCAGGTCCAATGCCCTCCCCGCTTCACCAAGGCTGCACAAGGTGTCCCACTATAGGCACTAGGCTCCAAAAAGACCACTCATGCATCAGATATGGATCTCGATCCCACTGTCAGGGGCCCCCTAAACAGTTCAAGCTAAACAACTGCCTCACCTATCCAGGGGACCTAGTACAGTCCCATGGGGGTTCCACAGCTATTGGTCCACAGCTCATGAGTTTCCACTAGTTTGGCCTGGCCATCTCTGTATGTTTCCCCACCATGATCTTGATGTCCCTTGCTCATAGAATCCCTCCTCTCTCTCATCAATTGGACTCCTGGAGCTCAGCCTGACTCCCGGCCATGGATCTCTGCCTCTGCTTCCATTAGTTACTGGATTAAGGCTCTATAATGACAGTTGGAGTATTCACCAATCTGATTACTGGAGTAGGCCAGTTCAGACACCCTCTTGACTATTGCTAGTAGTCCAAGATGAGGTCATCCTTGTGGATTGCTGGGAACTTCCCTAGCATCCTGTTTCTCCCTATTCCCATGATGTCTCTATTTATCATGGTATCTCTTTCCTTGCTCTTCCACTCTGTTCCTGTTCCAGCTCAAACCTCCCATATCTTCTCATCCACCATTCCTTGCCCTCCATTGTACCCCCTTACCTCCAGTTTGCTCATGGAGATCTCATCTATTTCTCCTTCACAGGCGATCTATACATCCCTCTTAGGGTCCTCCTAGCTAGCTTCTCTGGAGCTGTGGGCTGCAGTCTGGTTATCCCTTGCCTTACATCTAGTATCCACTTATGAGTGAGTACATACCATGATTGTCCTTCTGAGTCTGGGTTACCTCCCTCAGGATGATACTTTCTATTTCCATCCATTTGCCTGCAAATTTCATGATGTCATTGTTTTTCACTGCTGAGTAGTACTCCATTGTGTACATGTACTACGTTTTCTTTATCCATTCTTCAGTTGAGGGCCATCTAGGTTGTTTCTAGGTTCTGGTTATTATGAATAATGCTGCTACGAACATAGTTGAGCATGTGTCCTTGGGTATGATTGAGCAGGATGAATTTTTTTAATTATCTCTAGTATGTAGTATGGAAACATAAAACCCTTCTGATTGTAATATCTTCCCTGCTGTGTCGTTGGCAAAATAGCAGGATTGTAATCAAAAGCAACCCACATGCTTTCTCTTTCAAAAAGCTATCATCAGAACTGGCTCCCCAGCTTGCCAAGATCCATCAGCCAGTGGGAGGATAGAAAGTCACGTGACAGTTAAAGTGTCATCCTTGTTAGTGAGTCTCCCTCAATCAATCACTATATACACAGAATTGGAAGAAGAAAACTGAAGCAATGCCATCATAGATCTAGCCTGAAAATTGTGTTTGTCTGACACGAGATGGTTCCTGAGACCAAGGTGACATTTAAAAGCACTGGTTATCTAGTTCATTTTCTCACTTCTGCAATTCACTTTGTACATGGTGACACATAAAGTTACTAGGAAATGGTCTGGAAAGTACGGTTCTTACTCTAAATATATTGTGGGAAACCTAGGGGATTCTAACATGTGTGCTTAAAAAAAACACAAGACCTTATAAAAGGCATAATTTTAAAATGTGATTGCCTGACCAATGATGATTCTCAGGCTTAAAGTAAGTTTTATGGTAAAGACGTTCATTTTTCTGCTTGCAATGAGACCCATATAAACCATGGCCACTGGAGTGTAGAAATTAACTTGAAGAAGTGTATTTTCCATTTTATTTATCAAGCATTCACAACTCTAACAGGGCTATTTTTGATGGTTACAATCAACTGCCTTCATGCCTGAGTTTAAGCTTCCTAAATCAGAAAGTGCCAGAAATTACACTTTGAACCTCCAAATCATTTGAGTTGAACAGAAGTGTATTTTTGGATACCAAATGTGCTCTCATATCCTTCCAACTCTTCAAAATCAAACAAGCAGGAATATCATTATCTGGACACCCAGTCTTCATCCCTCACAAATGACTCTGTCTTCCTGTGACCCTGTTCTCCTGCTCCAGACAGAGCAGCAACTGTTCCCCAGTGTGCCTTTCCATGGCACCCCCATCTCCTTCCATCCCCCTCCCCTTCCAGCCGCAAATGCTTCAACAGAAGGGGGGAGAATCCAAAGAATCCCCTTTACTAAGTAGAACTAAGATGAATTGTGTCAGAGTTCAGAGCGCCGTTGTTGCTTGGCATGAAATTACTGCCCTTGCTTTCTGCCAAGGCGGGTGTCAGCTGGTGAATTCTAACAGTGGCAGACAGGACTGAGATAAGCAGAAAATACAATGGCAGCTGCTACACAGAACTATTCTTTCTGGCCCTAGTGAATACAAAAATACATTGTGTAAATAAAGACAGACAGCTTCATTATGCAATTGTCTGCTACTGTGCCACTGCTAAGGAACAAGTATTGATTCAGAAAAATAGATCCAGACACTTGACGCTAATATGCTCATACACTTGGGAGGGCTGGGACATTAAGAAAGTACTAATAAATCTAACTTCCTAATATTAGAGTCGAACCCACAGGTAAATAAGCCATACCATCATGCTACATTACACTTCCGTACGTAAGCATTTCTTTGAAGCCCATCTTGCATCCAAGCCCACAACTTGTTTTGCTTTATCTTGTTTTGAGTGAAAAATCTAGGGCTGTGACTGAGTTTTCGTCAGTTGTAAAGCAAGTGCTGTATCAACATGCTTAGGTTACCATAACAAAATGCCATATTCTGGGTGGCTTAAACAACAGAAGTTTGTTTTCGCATGCTTCTCTTGGCTGGATAGACTTCATTTAGATCTGACACAGTTGATTTGCGGTAATGGATTCTTGTCTTGAAGACGGTGGATTTCTCTCTGTGTTTCAGGCTCTATAGAGTCTGGTTAATTATCTGCTTATTTTTGATAAAGCATCTTGCTGTGTTGTTCAGGCTGTCATTAACCTCTTGGGCCCAAGTGATCTCCCTAGCTTAGCCTCCTGAATAACTGGGACTATGGCTGTGTGCCACTCCAGTTGGCTGAGTCACTTTCTAAAAGGACACTGATCTTATTGAGTCAGGACGCCACACTTAAGACTTCATGGAACTTTAATTACTCCTTTGGAGTTCTGAACAGAGATAAAGATTTTATGTTTCTACACGTAAAGTTTGGGGATTTAACATGGCATTCTTCATGTAACAGTGGCTTACACAAACTTGATTTTTGTTACAGTTTTTTTGTTACTATGTAATGAACTTATCCACTGAACTTCTGTTCAGTGCCTCTGAGTATTCTCCATATTTTTTAGTAAAATGTGATCCACTGAGTGTCTTTTCATTTGGTAACACCACATTTGAAATTAGCAGGAGAAACAAGGATTCTGTAAGATTTAGAAGTCTTCAAGTATAATTCATAACCCCTGTAGATCCTACAGTCCTACTCTATAAAGTCAAGTTTATTTTCATATCTATGCAAAATTAGTGCTTGTGTATAAGTTACTTTCATACTGCTGTGATAAAATACCATGACCAAGGCAACTTATAAAAGAAAGCATTTAACTGGACTTATAGACTCAGAGGTTAGAGTCCTCGATGATGGAGAAAACACATGGTGGCTGGAATAATTGAAAAATCATATCCTGATCTAAAAACAGGAGATAGAGAGCTGGAAAGTTCAGGTCTCTTTAAACCTCAGAGCCCACCCCCAGTGACACACAGCATCAAACAACGCCATTCTCCCTTATCCTTCCCAAATAGTTAGATCCCAAATGAGGATCAAAGTATTCAAACGTGAGCTTATGAGGGCCATCATCATTCAAACCACCACACTGTGTTAATGTTTATTTTGCTGGTACAAAAACAATGAGTTAAAACTGCTGGCACCTTAACACATGAACTAAATGAGTGACACCAAGCATTCCTAGTAACTACTGTGATAACCATATAGCCTCAGTTTTAATACACACACACACACTCACACACACACACACACACACACACACCCCTTCACTGAGCCGTGTCCTCAATGAGAAAGTTAAACATTAATTTTACTAGAGCATTAAACTTACTAGAACTTTATCACCTGACAGTCTTTGTATTACAATAGACTGTACTGTGAACGTAAAACCCCACTGCTTACTAATAGAGGACGGTGATAATGATTTCAAGAAAAAGCACTCATGACTGAGTCACAAGCTATTGGCCACTCCTTTTCACAAAAATGGCATTTTGTTTTACTTGAAAGAACGCTGGATAAAGTATAGTTGTTCAGATGGGTATTTGGCAAGTCATTTCCTCAAAATTTAATGAAGGAACTTTGTCACTAAAGGAATAACTGAGTTTATTTCTAATGACATCATTTTTAACTTTCAAATTCAGTTTTGAATTCTGGAAAATTACATCTACCTCTGTAGCTTGAAAGTGCTTCAAAGGCTTAGTGATGCTAACAAAAGTGATTTTAAAGTATTATGCAATGCAATGTGTTCATATTTAGAAACTGCATAAGGCAGTAAGCCAATATTCCCCATATGATCAATGCCTGATGTTATAAAGCCATTCATGTGCAATATAGGGTAATGGATTTCAAAGTAATAAAGTTCCAGTAAATTTATCAGAATGGCTACAAGTCCCTTTGTAGCTAAGACACCTACATGCCATAATGCCATATCTATGCAATGTTCTCTGAAGAAACTATTGTGGTACTCCTGTATCCGTGTACAAGTTAATGTGAGGCTGAACAGTACACTTCAATAGGCTAAGCAGAAGCACATCTAAGGATCTAGCTGACTTCCAAGACATTAGGAAGATTTGATAAATAGATAAAACAAAGTAACATCTTCTAATCATTGCTTAAAAAGTTATTTTTGCAAACATTATTATCTATATTAAAATACATAATGTTCTAATGTACTATCACTACATATTGTGTTGATTACTTTTTTTAAAGTAAAGGTGTAAGTATAGATTGATTCAATAGTTAAGGAAGCACAAAAATCATAGCATATTAACTAAGAGAGAGATTAAAAAAACATTGCTTTAGATGTAATGGAAAATATAGGTAGAAAATAAAGAATTAGCTAGTCCTTCCTTGATCCTCAAATCTTTTTAGTAAATGATCTATGAAGCTGTAAAGTTTAAGATGTTGATAACAGGCAAATACACTTAGTAAAGGTCGTTGGGTCCTCCAAAGAAAAGTTAGCAGTATTGGCTCCCTGATATCTTCACACTGTGAGTCATATTGATTTAGCTACATCTGTTCAAGCAGGTGGTAGGCCTAATGACCACTTTAACTGTAAATCACATCCCCAAGCTGACTGTAAAAGCTGAGAATGTTCTTAAAGACCACCCCTGAAGTCAAGAAAGTAGAGCACTGGAAATGTGGTGTGTTCTCAACCACTTGTAGCATGTAGTAGAAACTGAAAATTCGTGCTCCTGATTTCTAGGACTTTTTCTCAAATCTTCTCAACACTGTAAGAACATCCAGGTTTTAGACACTATAATAATTTCACTGGGATTAAGATTCAGCAGAAATGTTAGTGAGTTACATTATGAGTAATCTAAAATTTACTGCAGTCTCTCCTAATTCAAAGATCCAAGGATATTGGGAAATTAGTCTGATAGGCCACATTAGCATGGAATATTTATAAAAAATTGGACAAGGTAAAATAAAGCATGTATCTTTTAGTCAGGGTAAAGATATTGTACTGTGGCATACAGAAGTTCTGAGTGAATGTGTGCTGCTGACATGAACCAGTCATGTCAAGATCTAAGACCTCTGATCCATAGAAAATTGACAGAAATTGACAGCGTGCCTTGCCCCACCCCCAACTCTACCACTGGGCTATGATGAAATTGGCAAAGTCTTTTTCTGATCCAAGTATGGGTGCTGACAGATGACTGATTAGTGTGTGCAAAAACTACCAACTTCAGCATCCTCCTCCAGGATGCTTACAGCCTTGACTGCTCACCTACTCGGCCCCTTAATGAGACTCACTAACTCCTCTTGCTGTGATGTACATAATAAACAATCTGAAGATCTGGGCTGATATTGATATGATAGGCTGAAAGGACAGATTATTGAACCTACTTTTAAAGAGCAAATTGTTTAAAAATGTTTTATATTGCCATGAATTTTAGTTTATTGATGCAAATTTAAAGTTAATTTTGTTATACTGTATGTATACTTCTATCTTCTTTAAGGTATTATGTGTAGCTAGAGTTTTCCTGCCTGGCCCACGGTCAGGATAAATCTCTCTCACCTGCCAGTCCCACAGCCGCTCAGACCCAACCAAGTAAACATAGAGACTTATATTGTTTACAAACTATGGCCGTGGCAGGCTTCTTGCTAACTGTCCTTATATCTTAAACTAACCCATTTCTATAAATCTATACCTTGCCACATGGCTTGTGGCTTACCGGCATCTTTACATGCTGCTTGTCCTGGCGGCGGCTGGCAGCAGCTGGCAGCTTCTCCTTTCACCTTCCTGCTCTTTTTATTCTGTTAGTCCTGCCTATACTTCCTGCGTAGCCACTGGCCAATCAGTGTTTTATTAGCAACACATTTGCCATACAGAACATCCCACAGCACTTCCCCCCCCTTTTTTTTTCAAAAAGGAAGGTTTTAACCTTAACAAAATAAATTACATATAATTTGGGAATTTGGGCGTAGCTTCTCTTACTGCTTCCTGCTGGAGGGGGGTGCTGTATCTTATGGGGACACAGAGAAAATTTTAGGATCATGGAGTAGTCCATGAGGGTGTATCGTCTGAGCCAGTTGCCTTGAAACGGTTCTGGATGTTGGATCATCTGGGCCATGGTGTCATCGGAGACCTTTCAGGTGGTCTTGGCTGGTCAAACCTGATGTATCTTAATCTGGAACAAATCCATAGCCTCTGGCTTTCTGTGGAAACAAAATCAGAGCTTCCTTTCCAAAGCAACATATCCTTACATCCAAATTTTGAAGTCAAGGTATCTTTAAAATATACATATTGGTTTAACTCAGCTTCCCTTACAATCAAATATCTCTCTGTAGTTAAGAATCCCAAAGACAACACAATGCAGATTCTCTGTGTGATATCCATCTTTACGTGGCTTATATTTTATACTACCTTTACTGTCTCTTTTAAAGACTTCATTTTTCAAAACAATTTCTTTATATAACTGTATATATTCCTTTTTATCTCTCTTTGAAGCCTACGTACATTTTTACACACATTTTAAAGCATTTAAAGTCTTGTTCCATCTGAATCTGTTTTATTGTGAATCAATTGTTTTAAACTGCAGCATTTCTAGGACTGAAAAGGTGCTGTGGCTGCTGGCTCCGCACACCTCAGCTTCCCAACATGGCGGTGGTACGTTTACCGTCAGCTCTGGGAGCCTTCGTGGGTCTATGCTTCTATCAAAGCAGCGTGTAGCCCAGAAACCTCTTTTTGTTTTGTACTAGCAAAGGCAAATCCACCACGCAGCTTAATGTGCCACTTGCAAAGGCCTCATTCCCGCATACTGCTGGTCAAACACGCACACCAGGAACCAGCCATACAGTAGCTCAAGCCCACAGGCTGCGGCTAAATTGACAAAGACAACTAGGAAGCTGTTTTAGCTCCGCTTTAGAATCTTCTTTTTACACTTTCTCAGGTTTTAAGTGCAAATCCCTGCCCCACGTTCTGGCGCCATTTGTAGATGTAACCAACCGTCTTATTAAATAAGAAACACAGAGCCAATGTAAAGATAAAAGCCCAAGAGGTCAGAGCTAAGAGCCTTACCGCTTTCCGCCAGTTAGCCTCTCCCGCCAAGAGACCTCTCCGAAAAGGGAGTTACTTCCTGTGCGTTTGTCTTATAAAGAGTCCTTGTTCTTCCTTCTCATTGGTTGTAAACCCAACTACGTGATTGCCTCGTCACTGCCTGTCTATACAGACCTCCAGGTCTTCTATGGTTGGTATTGAGATTAAGGGCATGTGTCTCCAATGCTGGCTGTATCCTTGAACACACAGAGATCTACCTAGTTCTGCTTACCAAGTGCTGGGATTAAAGGCGTGCACCACCACCGCCCTGGCTTTCCCTATGGCTTGCTAATAGCTCTGACCCCTAGGCAACTTTATTTATTAACATACAAATAAAATCACATTCCAGTACAAATAGAATACCACTATTTTTGCCTTGCTGGGGATTACAAATTGCTCCTGAAAAGATACAAAGAGGAGATTCTATTAATTATTAATAAAATAGAGCTACAAAAAATTAGACCCCAAAAGGTGCAAATTAGGAGAGATAGACTACAGACTCTTAATGACTTTCAAAGATTATTTGGAGACATTTCTCATCTAAGAACTATTGTTGGGGTAAAAAATGATGAACTGAATAATTTGTTCAAAACTTTAGAAGGTGATAAGGACTTAAATAGTCCAAGAGAATTATCACCTGAAGCTGAGAAAGAATTGGCCTTGGTAGAAAAGAAAGTACATGAAGGACACGTGGATCGTATTGATCCAAAGCTGGATTGCATTTTGGTTATTTTACCTTCTAGGCATTCTCCTACAGGAATATTAATGCAGAGGGAAGATATTATATTGGAATGGATATTTTTACCAAATAAACCAAATAAAAAATTAAAAACTTATGTGGAAAA